>WEIS01033250.1:0-15856 GCA_013389965.1 Todus mexicanus | reverse complement strand
GGATTCAGGGATGCGGCCCAGAACCTGGGGCCCAGCCAAGGCCTGAGCCGGGGGCTGAGACCGGGGCCGGAGGCCTCAGGGCAAAGCTGAAGCTGCCAAGGCCAAACCCAGCGAGGAAGAGTCCCGAAGCTGAGAGAGCAGCTCGAGCTCAGGGAAACGAAAGACAAAGGGCAAAATGGTGAAAGGGCCAAGAGAGAAGGGCCGAGACCCTCGCGATCCCTCAGCTTTATACCGAATATGACGTGTATGGGATGGAATCCCTCGTTAGCTAATTTAGGGTCACCTGTCCTGTTCGCTCCTCCCTGAGGGTATAGCCCTTACTTTTCTGCACACCCCAGTGTGGCACACAAGATCTAGTAGTGACCTTGGTTTGCATACCAATCCTTGGTACTAACTATAAACATGGAGTGTTATCACTGCTGGAAGCAGGCTCTGTCTAGTAAACATGCTGCTAACTTCACAGACCTAGCTGAAAAATAAAAATCACAGAACAGAATTGTTCTGTGCTAACCCAAACCAGGACAGTAACCACAGGCTTTTATAGAATATGAGTTAACATCTGAACTAGCAGCCTGGACTCCCCTGATAGTGAAGAGAAACAGGTATTTCTAGGTACCATTTATTATTTGATGGCACGTTCAAGTAGAAAATGTTTCAGAACTTCATGTCTTATTCTGGAGATGCGGTGAAACAGAAGAGCCGTTACACTCACTTGAGCCATCCTTCATTACCTTAGGTAGAGGTTACACTTTCATCACTGCTTGGTGTTCGCAGCGCCAGGCGTGGCTATTGTGCTCAGTTTTGAGCTGTGCAACCCTTCAGTTTGATTTACACGTGTATTAATAAATGAAAAATGATGACCTTTAAAATGCATCAATAGCTGCATTATTACTGAAAGAAAATAGCAAAATGAAACCTCTGCAGTTCTCCGTGTGTCGAAGAGAGTCATACACGGCTCCGAAACTCAATATTGTTCAAATCCTTGTGGCTGTATTAAAAGAAATGTTGATCTCAGCGAAGTGGGTTTTTGTTTCATTGTTTGGATTTTTTTCCCAATAATTTATCCAGCAACAAACGATATCTTTTCCCAATTAAGCTCTTCAAATCCAAACTCCAGTGAATTTTCACCACCAAGTAAAAATAATTAAAGAAAGGTTTAAAAAGGAAAGTTGACATGCACTGTCTGACACCGCTATTACAAATTTTGTAGGATATTTTAGAAGTTGTTGGAAATGACTTCATTAGCTCATTCCCCCCCTCTCCCATTTTATATCTTTGAACTGAGTTTTTGACAGACATATTAACATTTCCTTTGTTCATATTTGAGTGCTGAATTAGCTTTAATTGCCATGAACATTCTGCCTGCATGGGAGAATGAATAAACCACTACTGTCAACTTTTGCATGCCTATGTTCTGCTTACACATGAGATATCAAGGACTGAGAAGAGGAAAAATTTACTGTAAGTAAATTAATATAAATGGATCCAGGAGCTTTTTAGAATACAGAGAGCAATGAAAGTGAAGAAAAAAATATTCATTTTCCCCTTGAGTTTTTCAGAATTTTCAACCTCTTTTATCACATCTAAGGAAAAGAAATAAATTTCAGCTTTCCACTCGTTGGACAAAAATCATATATTATGCTTTCTCTGGGACAGAAATTGTTTTCTGGCTGGATAAAGGGGGGAAAAAAATCATCTTACAAATCTCCTTCTGTTATCATAAGCAAAGTATTTTAAATAAAATTCCTCTTGATCTGCCAGAGCAGATTTTTTTTATTGTTTCTAGAAATAACCAATATTGATAGTATTCAAATACCAGTTGCATATTATTCAGATAGTAGTTACAGGTTATTATACAAACCCTAGTTACATTTTTCAGCTCTATCCATGCCGCGTAAGGAGGACCTCACATGAAAGTTGTGTAAAAATATGAAGTACAATATTGACTGTAGAATAGAATCACAGAATCGTGGAATCATAGAATTAACAAGGTTGGAAAAGACCGTAGAGATCATCAAGTCCAACCTATAACCTATTCCCTAACCTATCACCAACCTATTACCCAATATCATCTCATCCTCTAAATCTTGTCCCTGAGTACATCATCCACCCTCTCCTTGAACACATCCAAGGACAGTGACTCCACCACCTTCCTGGGCAGCCTATTCCAAAGGCAATAGCCTGGCTGTGTTGACCTATTTGGATTACTTGCCAGGAATAATACTCTACTTTCACAAGTTGCCTGAAAGAGCAAATTTTAGCCCTTTTTAAGCCCGAACTCAAACTCATTCCTTACTTTAAGACACAGCAGAAGTAAAACTGCAAGCAGCCACTATTCTACACCTGCACGTAGAAGGGGTCAGTAGCAAAACTCTGCACAGGGTAAGAAGTGGAAGGATATTTGAAATCTGTACAACAGTCTATTTTTAATCCACCAGAAACAAAATAACTTTGATAATAGCTTGCTCATTATATCTACTACTTTGTAGCTCTGTTTGGCTTCGCTGACATGTCATAATCTTCCATAAGTCCTCAAGAGTGACTTTTGTTCTTTAAAAAAAACACTAAGAATTCTTTTTTTAAGAGAAAGAAAAGTATTTATCAATTTAGTTAAATTGCAGCGAAAATACTCACCTGAGAAATTTTAAACTTCAGAATCAAAGGGTATGGTTTAATGAAATAGTTTTGCTGAAAAGTTTGTCATGCTGAATAGTGTTATATTTTCATTTCTAAATCATGTCAAGTCCGACACAATCAATGACTAGCAAAAATCCTCTTAATAACCCTTAAATTACAGGTTTAATAACCCTTTACAACCTTTAAATAACACTAAGCTGTTTCTATGACCAAATTTCAGCTCAAATACTAAACAAATTGACAAACAAAACTATTAATCTATTTACAGACATAAGCAGAATGTACAACAACATTGTGTACAGCAAAATTAAATATTTTTTCCATGCTGAAATTATATCTGTGCCTCCGCAAGTGTCTGATTACCACTTTTCACTTCTTCTTCCCTTCATTCTCCTCTTCATGCCACCACAAGGACATGTGTAGCCTTCGTGACCTGTGTCAGGTGATGCCACACCTGGAGTGTTGGATTCAGTTTGGGGCACCTCAATCCAAGAGAGATCTCGAGGGGCTGGAGCAGGTGCAGAGGAGGCAACGGAGCTGGGGAAGGACCTGGAGAATAAATCTGATGAGGAAAGACTGAAGGAGCTGGGACTGTTTAGTTTGAGGCAGAGGAGGCTGAGGGGAGAGCTCATCGCTCTCTCCAGCTCCCTGAAGGGACATTGCAGAGAGGTTGGTGCTGGGCTCTTCTCACGGGTGACTAGTGATAGAACCAGAGGGAATGGTTCCAAACTGCAACAGGGGAGGCTTAGACTGGATAGGAGGAAGAAATTACAGCAAGAGCAGTCAGCTTCTGGAATAGGCTGCCCAGGGAGGGGGTTGGATGTGTTTAAAGGGCATTTGGATGTGGTGTTGGGGGATATGGTTTAGGAGTGAACTTTGCAGAGTAGGGTTGATGGTTGGACTCGATGATCCCAAGGGTCTTTTCCAACCTCAATGATCCTATGATACTGTGATTCTGTGCTTCACTGCCCCCTCATAAGCCACTAGCCAGAAAGCTAAGGGGTATTTTGAACATGGTCTCAGATTTTCTTCTGCAGTTTAGTCCTTTTTTCCAAGGTGATTACTCTCTTTTATAGAATCATAGTCATATAATTGTCTTAGTTGGAAGAGACCTTTAAGATTATCAACTCCAACTTTTAACCCAGCACTGCCGAATCATCACTAAACCGTGTCCCTAAGTGCCACTTTATATGTCTTCTTTTCTTCACAGTGTAGTCTTCCAGTGCGCTGATTAGCAACTAGGAAGGTCTCTCTGAGTCACCACTTTCCTGCACGGAGAGAAGGTGATCTCAACCTCAAATGCTTATGTGACTGGATAAAACAGTGGGAGGACAGAGACGGAGACTGGATTCTTGTAATACAGATTAATTGCCAACACTCTCATTATTGCAACTTCGGTCCCTGCCACCTAGCATGTCCCTAGGAAACCCAGACACATTTCGGAGGGATGGTAGCACAGGCAAGGGACATTTCCCAGTAGGTGAAAACCATCCTGCTTGGACCAGGAGATGATNTCATAACCCACAAGTTGATTCCATCTTATTCTCTTCCCCTTTGTTGTGTTGAGGGAGGTGTGTGTACTGGGGGGGAGAGTGATAGAGGAACTTGGAGGGTATCTGGTGCTTAGCCAAGGTTAACCCACCACAATAACCCAGACTGAGAGGTTAAGTACTTTCTACCCTATAAAAACAAATGTGCTTTTAGACTCATTCATGGTCAATGCCAGCATAAGTTTCAGTCTTCAAAGTCTTTTTAAGCAGGAAGGGGGAAAGTTTCATTACAAACACAAGATAAACTGTTTTGGGTTTGGTTCATTTTGTTCTTCTTACACTGAAGCCTTTCTCCCCTTTCCCATTAAATGCTAAAAACATTAACACTTGAATGATATTCATTTTACCTCTATTTAGTACTCTTCTTCTAGGTCTCAATCTCATAACAAGGTTTTCTGTTTGAGAATTTTATCCACGATTGCAATTGAAGCAGAAGAGGATCCTAAGCAGAAAATGGATACATCCATTCAACTCAAAATGAAACCTGATAGTTTTACATATTTAAAATAATTAGAACAGAAAGTTGCATTAAATATAGTCACTTCTGAGAGTGGAAGACAAGGAAATACAAAATACCACCAGTATAGCCTGGAAAATGTGGCATTCTGGAGTTAGGTTTTGCTTGCCTGTGTGTGTTTGCACGTTTCGATTCTTTTTGCATTATCATGTAGATTTGCATTTCCCTGCACTCCTTGTCTACACCAACTTTTCATTTATTTCCAGTTCTCTTTTGAATATGTACATTGTCTCCACTGCCAGAATCTCTCGATTTCTTTGAATCATCGTTATATTAAACACTGTAACTGATTAGCTGATTTCTCCACAGCTTTTTGGCATGAGGCATGGATGAAAAATACCAGTGAGACTCCAGAAAACACCAAAAAGACAACCCCAAAAAGGAGCAAACCCACAGCAAATCATTGTTTCAGAGTAGCTACAAGACTCTAGACAAGTAGAGTATTGCAAGGATGCAATTTTTGAGCCCAGTTTTGAACTCTTACCAAGCTCAAAGGGAATCATCAATCAGGGTTAGGAAAACAGGGTCTTTGAAACACACTATTCTCTTCCTGAGGCATGGACTGCTATACACTAGTTAACTTTTTCCTGTATCATTTGTCAGGTTATCAGTTATTTATGACAATATCAGCATTGATAATCTTCTGAAGTATAGGTCAGCGTTAGTTAATTATGCATTATCCAACCTACATAGCGGAGCAAAGACTTCACAGCAGATTCACAGTTAACTTCGAGCTTCAAGTAAGTATGGATGCGTGGGGCAGACTAGGTATGTTGGTTTGGAAGATATCCATCCTGAGCTGCTTACACATCTCATTCACAGCAAACACCTCTTTCATAGTTAGACAACAATTAGACATTGAAACAATCGCCCAAGGGAAGTGGTGGATTCGCCCACACTGGACAGTTTTAAGGCTCAGCTTGACAGGGCGCTGGGTCAGCTCATTTAGACTCTATTTCTTTTCCTTGCAAGGTTGGACTGGATCATCCTTGAGGTCCCTTCCAATCTGGGATTTTATGATAGTTCCAGGTTTTTTAACAAAGTTATTCTATTAATAATTTACTCTATTTAGGTTCTTCAACCATCTGCCATATTGCAGTATAAGTGGTCTTACTGCTAATTTTATCAATATTGCTATTATCAATAAAGTGCAGCAGAGCTCAGCTTGGGTATCTTTCTTCTAGAGGCTTTCCAAGCTGAAATGTGTCCTAAGTTGGTGGCAATTCCACTGGGCTCCAAACACATATGAATGTGAACATACACCCTCATTCATGCAACATACACAGAGTCAGTCATCCAAAATGACTCACTATGAATTAAATATATATAGAGAGATTCACAGATTCACCAAATGTTAGGGATTGGAAGGGATCTTGAAAGATCATCTAGTCCAATCCCCCCATTGCCGGAGCAGGATCAGCTAGATCAAATCACACAGGAATTGTCCAGGTGGGTTTGAAACGTCTCCAGAGAAGGAGACTCCACAACCCCCCTGGGCAGCCTGGGCCAGGCTCTGGCACCCTCACTGCAAACAAGTTCCTCCTCAGATTCCAGTGGCACCTCCTGTGTTCCAGCTCACACCCGTTACCCCTTGTCCTGTCACTGGTGCCATCGAGAAGAGCCTGGCTCCATCCTCCCGACACTCGCCCTCTCCATATTTCTAACCATGCCTGAGGTCCCCCCTCAGTCTCCTTTGCTCCAAGCTCCAGAGCCCCAGCTCCCTCAGCCTTTCCCCATCTCTGAGACTCTGAGCTGGACTCTCAAGTCTGCGAATGCCAGTTTTGTTTTTTTCATGCTGAGTTTATTCCATTTGGATTTTACTTCTCTCCTCAGTCCTTGTGAACTCAGAAACTGAAATTTGTTCAGACTTTGGCTTGCCTGCCAAAGGAGGTCAGCATTTTAAGGGTGCCTTTCTGGAAAAGCATCCAACGCCTCCCAGCCAGGTGAGTCAGCAGTACAGCTCTGCAGCTCTGGGTGATACGCTCAGACTTGATGTAGTAGAATCCTGCTGCTCTGCTGCGTATTGCACCTCGAAATGCAACAGAAAAAAAAAAAGTAACCTTGTTTGTTTCTGATTTTCACAACCTTGAAGCTAAAGGCCAAAGAAGAGGATAACGATAAAACAAAAAGCTTCAGTGTGAGCACTTGTAAAGAGTCAGAAAAGAGAAAGAATACTGAGAGAGAGGAAATACTCTGAACATCAAAGGAATGCTTATGTTATTTTTGGCTCTACTAACACAAGCCAATCCCAGAGGCAGATACCAACTCCAGTGCAGCCTGTAATACCAGTTATACAACCCTGGATTACCACTGATACTGTGCAGAGTGCACGGAGCTTACTATAACATCTTGCTGTGTCTTTGTGCGCTGTGCTCCCACTGTTCCAGTGTCATCATTATCATTATTAGTTCTAACGTTCCCTCAAACATTTTCACTGCCTCATCTATTTTACGACTCTTGTAGCGAATATAATTCCGTTATTATTAGTAAAACCGAGGTATTTAGAGAAGTATTTATGGATTAAATTCTATTAAAATTTTCAAGAGCGGTTATTTCTGGTAGCGCTCGTTTATTGTATCAGCCACAATAACACAACCAAGAGCAGAATGCACCAGCTCCAGCTGCCTCGTACTTATATTTCTTATTAAAACTTCGATAATAACTGCTGAATTCCAGTTGAAATACACATAAACAAGGTTGAATTCATGTACACACAAGAAAAACGATGGAGCTGCAGTCTTTTACACCATTTCAGCGTTTGTCTCACATTATGTTAACATGTCTCCTAGTGTTTTTCAGTCCGGAGTTGGAATTGCAGGTGTCATGAATTATACCCAATTACATCTGTTCCCTGTCGTGAAATATTTTTGTTCACTGAAGAGCACGAGGAGAGTACGTCTAAATGAAACCGTATAAGACAATAAGCTCATCTCAGCTAGGACAGCTTGAGTCAGAAGTAGCTTCACTGAAAGCACCAGGACCCATCTCCATTGCCTTGTAATGCAAGTTATGTGTTTATAAATATGTAAAGGGCGAGAGGACAGAGCCAGGCTCTTCTCAGTGACATCCAGTGTTAGAACAACGGGCAATGGGGGCAAGCTGGAGCAGAGGAGGTTTGGTGTAAACTTAAGGGAAACTTTTTCATGGTGAGGGTGCCAGAGCCCGGCCCAGGCTGCCCAGGGGGTTGTGGAGTCTCTTTCTCTGGAGACTTTCAAAACCCTCCTGGATGCGTTCCTGGGTGACCTCATCTAGGTGATCCTGCTCTGGCAGGGTGATTGGACTAGATGATCATTCGAGGTCCATTCCAACCGCTGACACTCTGTGATTCCGTGACTATATCTTCCTAAAGCAGAACACGGACATTTTTTATTCATTTAGTACTGTCCCGAGAAACAAGTTCATAACAAGGCAAGCCTGTCACTGTCTTTCTGTACTGTCTGTTGTGGGTTAACCCTGGTGAGCAGCTGAGCACCATGCAGCCACTTATTAACTCCTCCAGCTCCTCGTGGGATGAGGAATGAGGAAGAATAAAAGCAAGATTAACTTGAGGATCAAGGTAAAAAAAAAGGAAAAAACTAATAAATGAATGGTAAGTGGAAGAAGAGAGAATAAAACATAAAATGCCCTAAACATATTGCACACTTTAATTTCTATATTGCTTGGTATTGCTAAAGAAATCCTGCAATTCTTGTGGTTTTATGTGAATGCACATGTTCACTTAAAGTATAATTTCAGATAGTTTTCATGACATTTTCTGGAATGTGGAACACACTTGGGAGTTCTGTGCTGTGCTCTGAAGCATCAGTGACTGGTCTTGTCTAGGGGGCAATCTGGGCACATGGACCCACACCAGCAGACTTCACAGACCTTAGGACATGAGCCATGCTGAGAATAGAGGGACCTGCTAATCATAGAATCATAGAATTATAGAATATTAGGGGTTGGAAGGCAAATCAAGAGATCATGAAGTCCAACCTCCCTGCCAAAGCAGGATCACCCAGGGCAGGCCACACAGGAACGCATCCGGGAGGATTTTGAAAGTCTCCAGAGGAGACTCCACAACCTCTCTGGGCAGCCTGTTCCAGGCTCTGGCACTCTCACAGGGAAGAAGTTCCTCCTCAAGTTGAGGTGGAACTTCCTATGTCCAAGCTCACACCCATTATTCCTTGTCCTATCACTGGACACCACAGCAAAGAGCCTGGCCCCCTCCTCCTGACACCCACTCCTCAGATATTTATAGCCACTGCTCAGATCCCCTCTCAGCCTTCTCTTCTCTAACATAGATCTATCTCATGTCCAGCTTGAACACAAGTAGAATGAATCTTGGTAACCAGAAAAATGGATCCAGAACCTTAGAGGGTCTGTTACTGTTGGCATGGGCAGAGTGCTTTGAGGATGTGGCAATTCTGCTTCTAGACCCTAACTGGTTGTGCGTAAAGGGTTGTTCACGCAGGCTCCAGCACACCTCCCAGTACTTCAAGCTTTGGGTCTGACTCACACAGGAGCAACTGCATTGCCTTTACAGCTACAGCAGCATCACATCTCTGTCTCTGTGGAAGGCCACTGGGAGAAGTCCTGCAGCATGGTTGAAAATGAGACTTAGCTTTCAAATTGCTTACAGATTTTAGGAAACATTAACCCTTGCAATGATCACTGTTTCTAAGAGAAGAAAAAACCCACTTAGATGAGTTCCTGTGTAACTTGGTCTAGGTGATCCTACTCCGGCAATGGGGAGGATTGGACTAGATGAGCTTTCGAGGTCCCTTCCAGTCCATAACATTCTGTGATTCTGTGTGATTCTGTGAAAAGAGGTCAGCTACAAAGGCACTACATTATCATGTGTAGAAACACACTACCTTTTCCCAGCAGATGGTTGGGGCCCAAAATATTCCTTTGGTATTAATTTTCACAATATCACAGTATACTAGGTTGGAAGGGATCTCAGGGATCATCTAGTCCAACCCTTTAAGGTAAAGAAATACAGTTTCAATGAGCTGGCCCAGCACCCTGTCAAGCTGAGCCTTAAAACTGTCTCAAGTTGAGGAATCCACCACTTTCCTTGGGAGATTATTCCAATGGTAAATTGTTTTCATGGGGAAAAAGCTTTTTGTGGAGTCCAATAGGAGTAACTTGTCCCCATTCCCCCTTGTCTTTTCCATGGGGCTGCTTGTCAAAAGGGAGTCTCCATCTTCTTGGTAGCCACCCTTTAAGGATTGGGTCATGGCAATAAGGTCTCCCCTGAGCCGTCTCTTCTCCAGGTTGAGCAAACCCAGTTTTCACCATATTTCTTCATCTGGCAGCTCTTCCAGTCCTCTGATCATCCTCATGGCCCTTCTCTGGACCCTTCTCAGCCTGTCCACATCTTTTTTGTATAGCAAGGACCAAAACTGAACAGAGGACTCAAGGTGTGGTCTGACCAGTGCTGAGTAGAGTGGGATAAGGACTTCTTTATCTCTGCACTTTTAACTGAAAGTATAACAGTATTTGTAATCAGCTTCCCCTTTACCCATGAACCAGAACAAACCCCAGCTCCCAAACTCAGAGTCTTTCCACTAACCATTCACAATCCCTTATTCCCCCTCCTCCTGCTTCTCCCTCTCAGTCACAGGCATCATAACTGTACCAGTCACCTTTCAAAACACACTCTCTAATTGGTCCCATTAACCTTCATCAGTGAGACATTTAATTGCCTTTTTCTGCAGTTCATCACCGTGTCGGAATTGTGTTTCATTTCATCTATGTCAAACCCCGTCAGCAAGTCCGGTTCCTACGCTTCACTTTTCTGTTTGTTTGTTTTTTTCCAGGTTCTAACGTGCTGCATGCTGAGAATTCTCAGGTTATAAAGTACACAACCAAAATCATTGCTTAAAAGCTTTCGCTGATTGCTCATGCTTCTCAGTCCTAATGCATCGGTGAAATCTTTGGGAGAAAATTACAATGCACGGAGTTTTTAGAAAATCCACATTGTTTACTTGTGTATTCGCATACTAAAGGCAGAAAATAATCTCACGCGTTATTATTTCTGTTGAAGGCAGAAATCTCTCACACTGCGCCGAAGAAGGGAAGGCAGTGTTACCAGGATTAATAACGCATCTAGTATGAATCTCTTGGCAAAATTAAAGGTGAAGGAAACAACATAAAAATAGCATGAAAGCCGAAACATCAAAACACAAAAGCTTGGGCATTCGGAATTCAGACTGCCATTTCACTTTTATTACAGATCTTTTGTGTCTATGTGTTGTAACAAAGAACTACACGAATCCAAAGCACTTTTGAATCAAATCCTTGCACCTAATTATGAAAAAAAACCCAACACCAAAACAACAAACAAAACTCCAAAGAACATGTAGTTGAAGAAGTTTATTAAATACCCAATCACATACCAATCATAACTTAATGGCGCAGGAAGGTAGTAGCGTAGTGTGCTACTGAGTCTCCAAGACACTTCATACTACAAATCCCTGTTTTCATAGACTATAATTTCTCAAACTATTAATGATTTGGGTCTAAATTTTCAATGCCAGATGCCTGCCTGAGGTTGTTTCTCTGGCGGGCAACACTCAGTCAAACAACTCAATCATTTGGGGGAATTGAATTAGGGAAAAATTAACATAAGAAAGTGTTAGCAACCTCATTTTATAAAGCTGACCCAAGCTTTGAAGCCCAGACATCACGATTGCCATCAGGGTGCTTTTTACCACCTTTCAAAAAAGAAATAGAGAGACAAATTTGGCCAGGTCTAAACATTTGAAAAGAAAATTAAAATGTTATGTCTGCGTATTCTGGAAAGAAGCTGGCTAGGATTTGCTTTTATTCACAGATTCTCAGAATGTTCGGGATTGGAAGGGACCTCGAAAGCTCATCTAGCCCAATCCCCCCATTGCCGGACCAGGATCACCCAGATCAAGTCCCACAGGAACTCGTCCAGGTAGGTTTGAAACGTGTCCAGAGAAGCAGACTCCACAACCCCCCCTGGGCAGCCTGGGCCAGGCTCTGGCACCCTCACTGCAAACAAGTTCCTCCTAATATTGAAGTGGAAACTCCTGTGTTCTAGTTTACATCCATTGCTCCTTGTCCTATCATTAGTTGCCGTCAAGAAGAACCTGATTCCATCCTCCTGACACTCGTCCTTTATATATTTATAATGAAGTCACCCCTCAGTCTCCTCTTCTCCAAGCTAAAGAGACTCAGCTCCCAGCTCTTTGACCCAACACAGTTGTCAGTGGCCCGCACAGAACTGCGTGTGTTCTGAGGATACTGCGTATCGCTCAGCTATGTGTGTGCCATCTCAACTGAATGAATGAACATAATTCATCCCTTGTGGTTCCTGAACATTATAGGTCTGCCTAATATTTGCTATAGCTTGCCCACGGCTAAAGGGAAAAGGCTGGCCCAGGATGATGTTAACCAAACACCAAACTAGAAGGCAAGGAAATACAATCTCCTGGGTGGTTAATTAACCCTACTGGCAAAAAGAGACTCCTCAGAGAGGTCAGTGTCAGAAGTATCCATTAAACTAAGTCACCTACTCGGAAATACCAACTCCCTTCTTTATTTCTGGAATGTTGAGTATCACGAAGCTTACTGATGTTAGGTCTCTCCCACAGAACAGCACAAAAGCAAGGTCATTTTTAGGGGATAACAAGACCACTGCTGGTAAGGAGATGCCATGTTATGGGACATGGTGTAGTGATGGACTTGCTAGAGTAGGGTAAATGGTTGGACTTGATGATCCTAAAGGTCTTTTCCAACCTAGATGATTGATTCTGTGATTACTACTAAGGTAAGTCATAGCACAACATTCAGTGTGCTTGATGATTCAGATACCTATTTTGGCGAGAGAGTCACGAAGAAAAATTATCAGCAATCAAATGAATGCTGGTGGATGAGGATGATAATCTGGCAATGAATTACAAGGAAAAACAAAATACTTACTTTGGTTTCACCTCACCCTCACCAGACAAGCTGCTCCCATCCCTCTGCTCATACCAGCATCATATGGAGAGAAGAATGTTTGGAGGGTTGGACTAGATGATACCTAGAGGTCCCTTCCAACCTGTAACATTCTATGACTCTATAATTCTATGACTGGGTGGCAAGAGGCAAGAGGTTACTTAGCAAAATGATATTATTCAATATAGAGCCTGAGAAGCTCACCAAGGCTATAAAAGAGTTGGTCAATGCAATTATAAATCTGTTTACTAACTATTAAAAATCATAGCAATGACGGAGATCAGGCCCATATTTAAGAAAAGGAAGAACGGCCCGGGGAACTATCAGGTGGACACACTAAGGACAGTCTCTGATGGGATAGAGGATGTATATCTTGCTAGCATCCATTTGTGAGCATGTGAAGGACAAGAAGACAGTCAAGAAGAGTCAGCACAGATTTACAAGGGCAAGTCATACCTGACCAACCTGATTGCCTTCTAGGACAAAATGACTGACCCTGAGGATAAGAGGTAACAGTTCCTGTAGCTTTCACTCCACAAAGGCGTTTGGCAACATCTTCCATTGCATTCTCGTTTGGAGGCTGAGAAAGTGTGGTGGGAAAAATAGTCTTTTAACTGGACTGAAAATTGGCTGCACCACTGTGCTCCAAGGCAGTATTCAATGGCTTGAGGTTTAAAGGTTGATAACAAAACACGTACTCCAGGGTTTGAAAGCAGCGACTGTGCAGTTCAATATCTTTCCCTGGGTGATGAGGCAGAATGTTTCCTCAGGCAATTTTTTTTGAAGAAGTGGTTGGCACACCGGATGATACAGATTGAGTTCTAGGGGCTTTGATAAACCTGAAGACTGGGCCAACAGAAGCTTTGTGAAGCTCAAGAGGGGGAAGTGCTGACTTTCTGCATGTGGAGTGGAATAACCTCATGCAGCAGTACTGGCTGAGAGGAACTCCCTTAAAAAGACCAGACTTTACAGTGGATATCAGTCTTCATCAGAAGGGTTGTCAAGCACTGGAACGGGCTGCCCAGGGTAGTGGCTGAATCACCATCCCTTAAGGTATCTGGGCAGATGTGGTGCTTAGTGACATAGTTTAGTGGTGGACTTGGCAGTGCCAGGTTTATGTTTGGACTCGATGACCTTAGAGGTCTTTGCCAACCTAAATGGTTCTATGATTCAAGCTGAATATGAGCAGAAGTGCACATGAATAAAATGAAGTACATACTGGGCTACACTAGTACAAGTGAGGCCAACACTTACCAAGTTACTCTACACAGCATTGACAAGGCTGCAATTAGAGTATTATGCCCAGTTGTGGACTCGACAGCTCAAGGTGAATGTGGGGAAACTGGAAAGGGTCCATCAGAAAACAAACAAGCTGTTGAGGAGCCTAAAGCATATGGCCTACAAGAAATGGGGGGACCTGTAGATGTTTAGTCTGGTAAATAAAAGGCTAAGGGACAATCCCAAAGCAGCCTACTACCAGAAGAAGGGTGGGTACAAAGATGACATGGCGATTATGTTCTTTGTAGCTACAAACAATCTAACAAGAAGTAGCCATGACAAATTGCAGCTTGAGAAATTCAAATTGGAGGCTGTGAAAAACTTCCTCACTGTGTAGATAGCACAGCCCTGGAGCAGTCTGCAAAGTGGTGAAATCGCTATCTTTTGAGGCTTGCAAGACTCGGGTAGAAAAATCCACAGCTGATATAGATCCAGAATAGCTATTAGCCTCACTTTGAGCAGGAGGTGCAGGAGACTGCCAGGCACCTCTTCTAACTGCCACTCCTACAAGTCTAGGACGGAAGAAAAGCTTGTGGCTAAAGCTTAGTCCTTCCAAACCGTCTAGTTCAGAAAATCTGAATTGTCTAGGAATAAGAATAAAGCTGGGCAACTATTACTAATAATTTCCATCAAACCATATTCCATTCTTAAAAGCTTTAACATTAATTATGTTACACCTCCTTTTTCATTCCATTTCCACAAGTAATTTTACTTGAAAAGAGATTCAATGAATTCTAACTGCTGGACATCAGCTATGGCAAGCAAATTGTTCCACTATAGAGAAACATCTACTATTTATCTTACTCAAACTCTCTCTGTGGAGTTGGACTTCTCTTCAGGGTCTTTCAGTTTATACGGAATCGTAGAATCCCAGGTTGAAAGGGATCTCAAGGATCATCTAGTCCAACCTTGCAAGGTAAAGAAATACAGTTTCAGTGAGCTGGCCCAGCACCCTGTCAAGCTGAGCCATGTAGGGGAATCCACCGCTACCCTTGGAAGATTATTCCAATGGCTAATCGCTTTAATACTGAAACATTTACTTCTGGAGTCCAATGGGAATCTCCCCAGGAGGAACTTGTCCCCATTCCCCCTTGTCTTTTCCACAGGACTCCTTGTCAAAAGGGTGTCTCCATCTTCTTGACATCCACCCTTTATGGACTGGTAGATGGACCACTCTGTCAACAAGAGACTGATTTATACAGAGTTCTCCTTAGATGAAGCAATTTTTAAATATAGTCACCAGAGCAATAAGTTGTAGCGATCTACAAGACTCACAGGTTCAAAAATTTTAACGTCAGAAACAGAGATGTGGGAAATAATCTGACAACATAATGGTTTCCCAGAAAAAGGTGTAGTTTGATGGATATCTAAATGAGAATCAACAATGCCACTCTGCTGCAAAAAGGCATAGACCAAAAGGGTATAAGTAGACAGACGGATCATAAACAACTCTCTCGTTCTACTCTGCTCTGTTAAAACCTCAGCTGGGTTTCTTTCCCCAATTTTGGGCACTACAGTTTGTGGAAGATGCAAAAGTGAAGGGAGCTCGGTAGAATAATGAGAACGACTGGGATTCTAGAAAACAACTGGAGAGAAAAAAAATAAAATCATTTCAATTCTTTACCCTACAAAAAAAAAGAGAGCAGACTAAAAGGGGAATTTCTGTAGATATATAAAAGGCTGTGCCCTGGTTTGAGTTAGAACAGAACTAATTGTGTGCAGTGATTTCACTTCTCAGCCAAGTCTCTTCCAACTAAGTGAACTTGCTGAATTTAAGGGCAGATTTTCACACACAGCCTCTGCTTCTAGCAGTGATAACACTAAATGTTTAGAGTTACTGTCAAGGATTGGTGTGCAGACCAAGGTCACTGCTGAAATTTGTATACCATGTTGGGGGGTGCAGAATCACAGAATCATAGAA
>WEIS01033249.1:7705-27775 GCA_013389965.1 Todus mexicanus | reverse complement strand
TTCTGTGAAACAGGAATGTAACCAGAGGAAATATATTTCCTACGAGCTATGAAAACAACCCCGGGATCTCCAGGCTTCAGGCTCCAGCTGCAGACACCTAAAGTCCTGCAGGGAGTAATGCTGTCAATAAAAAAAAAACCCACCACCACCAAATTCCAACCAACACCCCACCCCAAGAAAAAAAATCCCCACACCACCTCTCCAAAGTGCTGCTCGGACACCGAAAGCTCCGGTTTCTTCATCTGGAATGATATAACCGACTCGGTTCTGTTTTGCAGAGTGCGGACGACAGCCGTTCTTCGACAGCATCTCGTCGTCGCGGATCGTGGGAGGACACGATGCTCAGGTCGGAGCGTGGCCGTGGGTGGTCAGCCTCCAACATCGCAAAACTCGCACTTCTTTCATGCACATCTGCGGCGGCGTTTTAGTCAGTAAGAACTCGGTGCTTACCGCTGCCCACTGCATTATGGAGAGGAAGTACGTATTTGTGCTAACTCCTCTTTTTGTTAACTTGGAGAGCGACAAAGCGTCACCTGGGCAGCACCGAGCTCTCGTAGGGCAGAACCAAGGTGCAGACCCAAACTAGACCACCCCTTTTTACTGATAGAGCCCTGGAGGAGGGACTGGTTGTGGCTTTAAGGACCAAAGACTTTGTGACCTTCGTTGTACCGCTTGTGTGATGACGGCTGCCAGGATGCAAAGTTACATCTCTTATCAGTCACAGAATCACAGAATTAACAAGGTTGGAAAAGACCATAGAGATCATCAAGTCCAACCTGTAACCTACAACATCAAGAAGTCTTGGATGTGCTGAGGGATGTGGTTTAGGGGTGACCTGGCAGCAGGTTGGACTCAATGAGCTTAAAAGTCTCTTCCAACCAAAACGATTCAATGATTCTGTGATTTTTGTGCACTTCTGGCTCGGCGTCCAGGCACACCTATGTTATTTTAAATAAAGGGTTGTTTGGTTTTTGATCCAGGTGACATTTTTAAGTTGAGGGCTTTCCTTTTTTTTTTTTTACACAAACTACAATTTTCCTGACTTATTTAACGTAACTGTAAAAAAAAAAACAACCCATGAATTCTCCCTTAGGAGACCAAGCTCCTGGAGAGCTGTTCTGGGCACGCACAACCTTCTGAGGCCTGGCAGATACGCGTCGAAGAAGCTTATTAAAAGCATCACCATGCACCCCCATTTCAAGAGCGAGGTGTTTCAAAATGACATCGCGCTGTTCCAGCTGGCTTCCGCCGTGCGCTACAGCAGCTACATCCAGCCCATCTGCCTGCCCACGCCCAACTTCCGACTGGACAACCAGACCAAGTGCCTCATTAGCGGCTGGGGACGGATGCAAGAAAAAGGTAACGAGTTGTTGGAGCAGGTTACGAGCTACGGAGAACCGTGGGTTTCCAGCCCCGCGAGGTCACTGGGAGAACTGGGTTTGTTCAGGTTGTGGTCACATTGCGGGACGTCATTAAATCTTCTGCCTTAAACCTGGTTTCACAGAGTCACAGAATCGTTCTGGTTGGGGGGAGTCCTTTATGACTGAGTCCAAGCGTTGCCCTAATGCCACTAATCTGTGTCCCTCAGCACCACCGTGGCTTGGAAACCCCTCCAGGGATCCCGGGGACTCCACCCCTGCCCTGGGCAGCCTGGGGAACCCTTTTGGAGAAGACATTTCTCCTCAGGTCCAACCTCAACCTCCCCTGGCACAACTTGAGACCAGTTTCTCTTGCCCTATTGCTTAGGGACAAGAGATCTCACTTCCCACCTCACCCCAACCTCCTGTCAGGGAGTTGTGGAGAGCCAGAAGGTCTCCCTTGAGCCTCCTTTGCTCCAGGCTCAACACCCCGAGGTCCCTCAGCCTCTCCTCACCAGACTCACACTCTTGACCCAATCTATAGGCACAACCCGTAGCACGTAAGAGTCTAAACACGTACAGAAACGGGTAAACCCAGTTCAAGAGGAAGAGAAGAGCGCAGAAACCTCGGCTACGTCCAATGGCACCAGTCTTTACCTTCCCATCTGCTGTTTTCCGTTGAAGGTAGCTTGTCGAACGTCTTAAAGGAAGCGCAGGTGGAAATCATCCCTTCCAGCGCCTGCAACAGCTCGGATGCGTATAAAGGGTCGGTGGGCGACAACATGATCTGCGCCGGCGCTCGAACGGGAGGCATCGATTCCTGTCAGGTGAGGACCAACATCCTGCCTGACCTGTTTGCGCCGGAGACCCCCCAAGGTGGCGTCGCCACCTCAGGGGTGTCACAGTGACCAGAGTTTCACGCATTTCATAGCATGGTTTGGAAAGGATCTTAAAGATCATCAAGTTCCACCCCCCCCTGCCATGGGCAGGGACCCCTCCAAGTAGACCAAGCACTGTCCAACCTGGTTTTGAACATACCCACAGCTCGTTATTGATGGTGTTTTCGATGTTTATTCCCAGGGAGACAGCGGTGGCCCCTTAGCCTGCAGCAACGCCAGCAGCAACAAGTACTACCTGCTGGGAATCGCCAGTTTTGGCATGGGCTGCGGCCGCGAAAAATTCCCCGGGATCTACGTCCGTGTCTCTCAGTACAGCGTCTGGATCAAGAACGAACTGCTGCTGCGGGACGAGGCTGCCGACCTGGCGAGCGCCGCCCTCCTCATCCTCCTGACGGCGATTCCTGTTGCGCTCGCCAAGATCTTCTGAAGGGCTGAGCCGTGACGGCGCCGCCGCTGCAGAGCTTCGGGCTGCCCGTTGAACCTCTGACAAAGAGCCAACTCCTATCGCAGAATAAATCCGCGAGCCAAAGGACGCGCGTTTTAGTTTTAACAAATCGCTTGTGATCGTTGTCTTTTTTTTTTGGTTTCTGCCTTTGACACTGGTACCGCCAGGCACGGCCGTGACCACGGCAGTGAAACCGAGTAGCCAAAGGTTACCCACTCAAAATTCCTTCTCCTCACTTGATTTTGATGCTTGCCCTACGTTATTTTCAGGAGCGCAGCCGCTGCCAGGAGCGGAGACGCTCCCTCTGCTGGGTCAGCACCAGCAGAGCACTGGAGGTGCCCAGAGAACATGGCTCAGCTCCCCCGAAAGCCAAGAGGACAAAAAAACCCCAGAGAAAGGTAAAAGGAGGACAAAAAAAAGGCGTGTAAAGGTAAAAGGGATCATCCTCTGCCGCTCGTCGGTTTTTAGCGACGACAGAAATCGATCCACCATTAACTCGGCGCTGCCGGAAGGAGGCGTCAGGTCAAGGGTCTCTTGATGACTCCAAATAGTATTCATAAATACTCAAAAGTGTTCCTAAATAGTATTCGTAAATACTCAAAAGAGGATTTATTTTAAATAGTATTTAGACATCAAAATGTTTTAATAATGAAATGTTGAGAGGTTGAAATATTTTCAAAGTTTAAATACGTGACGAATTAAATATTGAGATATTTAGGTATTGAAATATCTTGAAATACTTCAAATATTTAATGAAATATTGAGATATTTAGGTATTGAAATATCTTGAAATACTTCAAATATTTAAATAAGTAGGCATTAAAATATTGAAATATTTTGAACATTTAAATGTTTAAATATTTAAATATGTATTGAGACATTTAGACGTTCAAATAGTTTGATTTCAAAATATTTAACTAATGAAATCTTAAGATATTTAAATAGCTTAAAATATTTTAAATATTTAAATAAACATGTAGATGTTTAGATACTTAAATGTTTTGGAATGGTTCAGATATTTAAATGAATATCAAGATCTTTAGAGCTTTCGGTATCTTAAAATAGGTTAAATATTTAAATAAATACATAGCTATTTACATATCTTGAAATATTTTAAACATCTAAATAATTAAATGTTGATATTTAGATATTTTAAAATCTATTAAATATTTAAATGATTAAATAGACATAATTATAGAAATATTTAAAATAGCTAAGTAAGTATGTGGACATTTAGATATTTTAAAAGATTTTAAAATCTTTTCAAATACGTTAAATCTTTAAACAATTGAGTACGTGGATTTCAGATGTTTTAAAAGATTTTGAAATAGGTTAAACAGTTGAATAATTAAACACATAGATCTTTAAATATTCTTTAATTGTTCAAACATTCAAACAATTAAATATATAGACGCTTAAATACTTGCATATTATTTTATTTTTAGATATTTAAATCTTCAGATACTTTTCGAAACATGGAAATATTTCAATATTTAGCAAAAATCTTTCTCCTCGGTCCCTACAAAAGCCCCGACTCCTCACCAGCTCCGAGCCTTTGCTCCCAACCTCCGTGGGGGGTGGCTCCGTTGATTCAGAAAAACCCCCAAAAACCAAAACCAAAACCAACCCCCAAAAATTCAACCAAATCAACAGAATTATAATTTGGGCGACTTTATTTACCAAGGTCAAAATTTGCAACCATCTAAATTTGTTCCGACAAATATTTACAGTTCCTGGCAAGCGCCGTTCCTCGTGTTTGGAAACAACCAGCGGAGCAGGAGCAGCTCCTGCGGCTCTTCCCTCGCAGGAGACGAGATTTTTTGGTTTTTTCCTC
Source organism: Todus mexicanus (assembly GCA_013389965.1). Classification (NCBI taxonomy): domain Eukaryota; kingdom Metazoa; phylum Chordata; class Aves; order Coraciiformes; family Todidae; genus Todus; species Todus mexicanus. The sequence goes on along the minus strand of WEIS01033249.1, from coordinate 23,239 downwards.
TCGCCCATCGAGATTTCGAAGCCAACCCAGGAGAATTTCTTCGTGAGACGCGATTCCGTCCAACTCCTGGGACACCTGGTGAATATTTCCACCGTGAAAACGAAGCTGCTCTTTCCAAAACTCGATAAAACTCGACTTAACGTTACGCCCGGGCAGCGCTCCCGTCGCTTCGCTTGCTGAATACACACAAAAAAATTGGCCACCGTTATTAATTAATTTGGGTTTTTTTACAGTCTTAACACTTGATAGCTGCTTTTTTTTTTTTTTTCTTTTTTTGTCGTTTTTAATTATTATTATTATTCTTCCGTAGTACAAAAGAAGGTAAAGGAACAGCAGCACACGGTGAGGATCAAAAACACCACACAGAGGAGTTACCGGATTATTTTCAGTCCTGTCGGTCAAACCCTCCCAGGGGCGCGCAGGGGAAGGTCCGATGCTGCTGGAGGTGCTGAGCACGTTCCAAGGTGCTCGGTTTTCTTCCTGAAATCCCAACTGACGGAAACGACCTGGCTCAACCTCGCTCGTGATTTTCGGTGTGCGGCGAGACGCGACCATGAACGGAAAGGCGCGCTCCGATTGGGACCGAGAGAAAAATCGGATCACGGATCGTGGGGTGTCCACAATTGTGAGGCGTGTCCACAACGATCATCTCATCAGAAAATTTGGGAAAAAAAATGTGTTTTCTAGCCTGCCAATGCCAGGATCGTGGAATGAAGTCCTTGGCGTGCTGCCCGCGGAGAGCTCTGCTCACTAAGAAGTCCGGGAATTCAAAAACGAGCGAAATAAAACCCACGGACTGCCCGTACGGGAAGCGTTACGGACCCTGGGAGAGAGCACGCCTGGAATCTGCTGGGATCAGAGCAAGCAGACCTGGAATCCTTGGGATCAGAGCAAGCAGACCTGGAATTCTGCTGAGATTGGAGCGAGCAGACCTGGAATCCCTGGGATCAGAGCAAACAGACCTGGAATTCTGCTGAGATTGGAGCGAGCAGACCTGGAATCCTTGGGATCAGAGCAAGCAGACCTGGAATCTGCTGGGATCAGAGTGAGCAGACCTGGAATTCTGCTGGGATCGGAGCGACCACACCTCGAATCCTTGGGATCAGAGCGAGCAGACCTGGAATTCCCCTGGGATTGGAGCGAGCACGACGCGCACACCCGTAGCAGCTCTCCCGGCGGTTGGAGAGCGCAGTCCAGAGTGCACCTCCCGCTGCCGGAGCTGGACGCAGGATTCGACCCTGGCTATGGAGAAGAGTGTATTTATTTATTCCTCATGCAAGAAGCGCTGCGGACACGTGGTTCCATTTCACAGAATCACAGACGGGGGAAGGTTGTTTGGGATCTCGGGGCAGGGGTCAGCGCATCCAGCCCCCTGCTCCAGCGGGGTCACGTAGAGCAGGCTGCCCAGGACCGCGGCCAGACGGCGTCCGAGTATCCCCAAGAACGGCGATTCCACACCCAAGAGAGTCCTGATCACGGCACGCCTTGAATTTTCACCTGACACACATTAAAATCCTAGAAACTAGAATCTCTGAGAGCGATCAGATCTAACGTGCGGATTTTACCAACGGTGGGGAATAAAAAGCCCTGAATTCTTATTTTTTAAAATATTTTTTTATATTTTTTTCTGTTTTTGTTGTTTTGGTTGGTTTTTTTTTTCCCAATATCTTTAGGATCCGTAGGTTGTTTTTTTCTCTTCCGCGAGTTGCCTACAGACATACAAAATTAATTCAAACATCTCCTACGCCAAAGAGGATCTTCGTTTGACTTTGTACTATCCATAAAAATATATGCTCGAAAAAATCTCGATTCACAAAATATTCCATTTGTTTACTAAAATGAAATATAGAAACTGTCAAAATACGTATATTATAAACTCCGTTTCGGGATTCGGAAAGATCACGATTTCGCTACAAAATAGACCGACCCCTCCTCTACCTGTTTCTTTTCTTACAAAGATACCGTTGCTTTGAGAAAAAAAAAGAAGAAAAAAAATTCTCTCGCCTACCTTACAAAAATTAGTCCGGCAATTTTGCGTTACTTTCAGCAGAGAAACCAGAGATTAGAACCTCGTTAACCCTTTGGTTTTAGATCTTCCGGATTTACCTTCTTCTCCTTCTCCTTTCTCCTTCTATTTGGTTTAAACGTCCCGAAGCGCAGCAGGATCTCCGGCTGAAGAAGCGACGCGTCTTTCGCCGGGTTTATCATCGGCGCACGATTTCTTTTTTCCCCCGATTGGAGACGTTGACCGTGCCCCCGGCGACTCTTAGGAAAATCATCACCTTTCCGATACTTTTGGTCACCGGTTCTCGTTCTTCCCGTTAAAATAACGGGATGTGTCGAATTCTACACCTTATTCCGTGCGCCTCAGACAAGCTGCAGGGCCCTGCTTTCTGCAGATCCTTTCCAAATCGGATAAACACGGCAAACATTGAAAAAAAAAAAAATCAACAAAAACCACAACCCGCCCCACCCCGCCCCGACTTTTTAACCTGTCGGCTGAGAAAGAGTAAACATAATTTATACCTCTAGCAAAGTAATAGCTCTTTTTGTTTGCTTGTTTGTTTGTTTTATCCTCTGCACCTGCAAATAGCGACTCACAGGTTAAAATAAAAATATTTACATACAAGTAACTGAAAGCGAAAGGATTGGGGAGAAAAAAAAGAAAGAGAGGAATAAATCAAGACGTATACTGGTTATAAATGGTGCTAATAACGTCGGCTACGGCAAGGATTCCGTTTCGGCCGCGGGTTGGAGTCGGAACCGAAAATCGCCTCCCGTTACGAGACGTATTCGTAGACGTTTTCTGATCACCTGCCTCGTAAAAACTTGACGGTCCTTTTATCGCAGATTCAATCTCGGCTTTAAAAAAGTTTCCAGTTGTCCAGCAGGAATTTTTGGTGAGGTTTTTCTTGTTTCCTTTCTTTCTTTGTTTGTACTTTGTCACCAACGTGTTGTAAATAAAATCTAGAGAGAGTCTTTTTTTTTTTTAAGTTGTGAAATCTAGGTAGAAAAGTTTCGGGTTTTGACCTTTCATCTAGTTTAAAAAATTCAGTATAAAAACAAAAACCAAAAAATTGTTTCTCTTCTGAGATTGAAACAGTTCCCCAAAAGTTTTACCTTTTTTTCTTAGACACTTTTATGACAGTAAAGATCTTTCAAAGTTTTTAGCTCTTCGATTAGAGTTTTGTTCTGATTTTCCAGGACCGCAACGCGGTTTTCCAGACATTTAACGTACTCTTTCTTCTTCCTGCGGCATTCTCGAGCGGCTTCTCTGCAACAGACAAGAATTGAGTGTTGATTTTGGATCCCAGACGCGTCTGTGGTACGAACGTTAGTGATTCTGAACGGAGCGAGAGGAGCGAGACAACGAACCACCGACAAACCCAACGGAGGAGGACCCGAGGATGGGGGAGAGCTCGGAATTTAGCCGTGGTAAATTCCACCAAGTGATTCTCTAGAGATCAAATCTAGAGCTTTGGTAGGATGAAATCTCCAAGGGTGAAACTCCCCTGCTAAGAGGCCAGGCGGGGAGAGCTGGGGGTGTTCAGCCTGGAGAGGACAAGGCTCCACAGAGACCTTCTGGGGGCCTTGCAGGGCTTCAAGGGGCCTGGCAGAAAGATGGGGACAGACTTTGGAGCAGGGGCTGTGGGGACAGGACGAGAGGGAATGGGTTTAAACTCAAAGAGCGAGATTTAGATGAGATAAAAGGGAGAATTTTTTGATGCTGAGACTGGTGAGAGCCTGGCCCAGGTTGCCCCGAGAGGTGGTCGCTGCCCCATCCCTGGCACCATCCCAGGTGGGGTTGGCCGGGGCTCTGAGCACCCTGCTCTAGTTGCAGATGGCCCTTTAAAGGGACTCAGTGACCTTTGATGGTCCCTCCCCACCCAAACCAGTCTGTGGCTCTGTGATAAAACTCAGAATCTGCCCTTCGAAGACGTATTTCAGCGCATCGACAACTCGAAGCGGCCCACGCCCGCTTACCTGTTCTTCATCAGCCTTATTTCTCGTTTCAGCTGTGGATCATCTGTCTTACTTGACTGTGACGTGAGAGTGACCGGAGACGTCATCACCACCGTCTGAGGCAGGGAGGTGGTGGTCGGCGTGGTGCGGATCTGGTAGGTCTGCATGTCCCCCGAGGCGGCTGTCGCGAGAAACAACGCGAGACGTCACAAGGCGGCGGTGGCGGCGGAGAGCGACGCGTGCGCTAGCGACCGGCAGCCGGCCGCGTTTCCAGAGGGCGCGTACTCACTCTGCACCACCACCTGGTTGCTGGGTACCAGTATCTGCTGCCCGTCGGACGTCTGCGCGTACTGCAGAATCGTCGTCCCAGGCTGAGCGCCGCCGGCGTTCGTCATGGTCAGCGTCTGCAGCCCCTGCACCCCGTCGGCGCCCGCGCTGGCCAACTGCAGCCCGTTCGCGGCGATGGCAACTTGGGAGGAAAAGGAAAACGCACGACACCGTTTGTAGCCGGACGTTAAAACACCCAGGTCACCGATCTTACGTTCTAGATTCAACCTGACGCTAGAAGGCTGCTGCGGGTTGTGTAAAACATCCCGCGAGGGTCTTAATATGCAAAAACAAAGCCCTGGGTTTATCTGGAGTCTTTGGACAGCAGCTGGAAGAAGAGAACTGACTTTCCCGACTGTCAGATAAACAACCAACCCTTTTCTGTTTGGCCTTAGTTAAATATGTAACCAAATCTGTATTTTGAGCCGAGCTGAATTCAAATGTGTCCAGTTAAGCAGATATTGTGTCTCACGTACTGTACTGTCCACTGCTCGTCTGGTAGATGGGCGTGGGAACCGACATCGATGTAACAGTGGAGACCCCGGGACTCTCCTCATCTCCTTTTCTCTCACGGGTATCTTCTGAAGAAAGATCTTTCAAAATTTTGCTGTAAAAGAAGAGTTTCTTGATCAGCTCGCGGAGTAAAAGCCACAAACTAACGCAAAAGTTACGAACTAGCACCTCCGTTTTGTGCCACGGAAATAAACGCTCCAATTTTGACACAGGGGTTTCTGGAATTAACAGAATCTGGGATGCGGTAACTTCCCCAAACTCTTTCCGTAATTCCATTTCTTAGTTTAGACAGTGTGAAGCTGATCTCCAGTTAGTTAAATCAAAGTTTGCTTGGAGGAAACATCAGCCAACGAGGCATCTTCCGACCGTTCCCGGTGGGAACGGACCCACCGCGTGTTTCAAGAGCGAGAAAATGACGCAGAGATCGAGAGAACTGAAAGAATTGTCTGTTTTGGTTTGTTCCCCGCAGTACTCACCGGTAAGACGGACGCCGGGCTAAGATGCCTCGAGCTTTCTGCGAGGAGCCGATGCTGTCTGATGAATCCTGAGAATCTTCACTCTCGGACAGAGACACCTAAAGAAAACGGGCAGAGGTTGGTTCTCTGCTACACCCCAGAGAAACACCCAGCAGCGGCGACACGTTTTAATTGCGTACGAGCTAAAGCGGCGTGAAAACTGCAAATGCAAGGAAAGAAAAGCTCGAGAGTCTCCCGAACTATTTTTCCCCCTAAGAGCTGAAACCCGTCCATCTGAAGGCAGCTGCTCCAGCTGGATTGAACTGCAGAGTTAATCGACACCGAGCGTTCCAAGCAGCGGCGTCGGGAAATACAAACAAACGGCTTCTTATTTCCGTAAGAATTGTACAAGCCTGACTACGGGGACGGCTGGGAAGGTGAGACCCTCCCACGCGCGGCGCTGTCGAAGGAGCTGGTGGGAAAGGAGACAGGGAGACTGTTCATATACAGAGAAAAAACATGAAAGACTTGAAATCTTTTCTGCAGAGCTGCGCGTTTTGTTCGTCAGGATGTAGAAATCGAATGAAAACAATAGTTAAGGCAGCGGCGCATCAGGGAGGAAACGTGCCGGGCGTTATCTACAGTTCTCTCTTTGCCGTGTCCTACTTCAGCCAGTGTTATTTGTTTCTCTGCTGTTCCTTATTAAATACAAGCTAACAAAACATTCATCCGTACTTATCTCCCCAAAGAACGTGCCTGGCGCTGGGAAAAGCACCGAGCTGCTGCTGCAGAGACAGCGGCTGACTGTCAACCTGGACTCGAAGCTGCTCGGGTATTAATTTTAGCCACAGAGTTCATAAATTAGAGAAAAAAAAGGAAAGAAGAGAGTGAGCGGGGACCCCGCAGCCAGAACACGGTGACGGGAAAGGGATTAATGATGACTCCAGTAACAACAACCGACTAAACCAGCTGCTCGAGCGCTTGCAGCAGCAAAACATGTTTTCCAGGACAGCTGGAAGCGCGTTCCACGTTCGCTGCCTGTGGTTTATCAGTTGGACGTTATACAGAGAGACGAGCCCAGCACGGATCAGCGACGAGCAGCCACGTTTAGCTCAGCTCCTCCGGCCGCTCGGTGACCACCGCAGCTCTTTCACCGCCCAACTCCGAGGCCATGCTGCCCAGAGGGCTCTGTGACCAACGACTGAATGAAGCCGTGACAAACTCGGCCGTGAACTCCCCGGGGGCACCTCCCTGAAGCGGCCGGTACAAAAATCACGCGGCCGGTGAGTAAGAGGCACCAGCAAAAGGCTTTGGTGCCGCGGAAACGGCGTCAGGGCGCAGGCGAGGTGAGCAATCCGCACATCATCCACCGGCGCTCGGCCTGGACTTCTCCAAACACCCGTTGTTCTTCGCTGGGTTATTTTAGACTCCTTAAGTTGGGGATTAACACACCTGGGCTGCACGTTTTTGGTTAAGAGCAGCGACCAAAAGACCGGGTGGGGGTTTCTGGTGGCGTTTTTTTTTAGTTGAATTTCAACTCCAAAGGCAACTTCAGCACCACAAATAATTTCCAAGCCTAAATAATCCCCAAGAACGTTGTATCCCCCAGAACGTTGTAACCCCAAGAATGTTGTAACCCCAAGAACGTTGTAACCCCCAAACGCCACCCCTGGGTCACTCGCTGGCCAGGAAGGCTGCGCTGGGGCAGCCAGCCAAGGCGGATGAGCCTCGCCAAGCCTTTTCTCCCCTAAAAACCCAGGATTCCAGGTGTTCTGTAGTTACCTGCACCGTCTGCACCTGAGGTGAGTGGATGACAGAAGAGGACTGAGCTGTCTGGATGACGCCCTGGACCTGGACTTGTTCTCCAGGAAGCTGAACGACCGTCAGGGGAGCGGGACCTCGTAGCGACATCTACAAGAAATCAAAAAGAACCATTAACAAAAAGTGTCTGTTCCACAGAGCTCGGCGTAAACGCGCGCAGGAAAACGAGCCGGGGAACATGCATTAGAAGGAGCTAATTAAGTCTAATTAAGTCCCAGCAGTTCTAGAGGACCCACGATGGAGAGACGTCTCCAGAATCACAACATCGAGACCAAGTGAGCGCCACTTTCATCACAGCCCATCCGGACGCGCAGATAAAGCCTCACGTTCGGAACGGTTTCTTTTTTTAACAAGTTTTCATTCCATTTTCAGAGAGTTTCGGGACTTAGATAAGCAGAAATTATTGGATGGTGAGGGTTGGAAGGCGACCTCTGGAGATCATCGAGTCCAAGCCCCCTGCCAAAGCAGGGTCACCGAGAGCAGGCAGCCCAGGAACGAAAATAAAATAAATAAAAGCACCTCATAATTTTGAAATAAAAGTGCCCAATAAGTAGCTTTAATTCTCCTCGAATTACCAGGAGTTTAGGGCCCTCGAAATCAAGATCCCCGAGACCGAAGGCTTAGGACAGACCAGGCCGACAGCACTAAAGTAAAGCGGAAGGCAGCGTGAATAATGGACGTATTTGGTGGGGTTTGGGTTTACTTGACACATTTTTTTCGGGATGAGGCTGCAATTCAAAGATTTCACAGAGAAGAAATCACAAGAGTTCAGAACAGCAACTGCTGCTCAGTCTCCGAAAGCTCAAAGCAAGCTCAAAGCTCCTCCAAGCGAAGGAGAGCGAGTAGGAAAGCTCTGGACAAGGATGAAGGACCAAAAAAACCCACAAAAGCAGATTTTTTTTCCCAAATAAAAATTACGGCATCACGTTTAAAAATGATCGATTTCAATGGACGTCGTAGCTGGAATCGGAATTTAATTGGCAAAAAAGCTACTGGCTGCCGCTCCTCCTATAGAGAACACTTTGGACTTTGCAGTTTGGATGAACTCGCACGAGCCTTTGCGCTTAAAAACCGACCCAAGTTCTGCACGTCGATGAGGAAATAAAGAAGCAGCTTCTTCACCAAATTTCTTCCCGACTTTTATTGACCTGGAATACGCCAAAAGACGAAGGGACCGTAAAAATCCACGGAGCCAACTTTCCTTCGTACGACTTTTTGTATCGTACGCTGGAATATGGGGAATTTTAGAGCAAACCAGGCAGAAAAGCAGCCCGGGAAGAGCAGCGGGAACTCGCTGCCGTCCCGCCCCGCCCCGTCTCTCCCTCGTGCGGTTCTCGACATTTGGCACCCAAACTCGAAATCGCCCGCGCAGGGCGAGCCGCGGCCCAGCCACAAAACTCGGCTGCTTCCCTCGGTGGCTGTGGGAGGAGCCTCCGCCCGGGAAGAGCCGCTCCCGCGGGTGCTGAATCATCAGCAAGTCGGGTTAAAGCTTTGCGAGTGACGTCACCTCGGAGTAAGCGCCTCAGATTCCCAACTTGGTGGGATTTAGGACGGGAAAGACGTTCACCTTGGGCTAAACCCCAAGCGTTTCCCCCGGTGCTGAGCGCCCAGGATTGGCCTCTGCTACCGAAGGAGCTGCGAATGCTTTTTTTGGGGGGGGTAAAAAAAAGAGAATTAGGCCCTCGATTCATGACTAAGCAGGTCCTGGAAGTCAGGTCGGCGACGATTTCAAAGGACGTTACGACAAAACCAAACCACTGCTGCTGCGTGCCACGAAAACTCCCTTTGGTCTTCGGCAAACGAGCGTTTTTATTAATTCCGTGTCGCCCACCACCAAAGCGGCACCTTTTTCCTCAACCTCCTTTTGTTTTTATTTCTCTGTGCGTTTCGAAAACTCGGGAATTAATAAGAGTTCTACGAAAACACCCCCCAAAACAACGAAAAAGAAGCCTCTTAACTACCTCGAGTGTTTGCTGCGATTCGGGCCAGGCTTTACCTGTTGAGCAATATGAGAGAGCTGAGCTGCCTGTAGGGTTGTACCTTGTGCAGCCGCTGTTGGGGAAGGCGTCACTGAACTGTTACTGCTGCTCTTGTGCGCCTCGTCCATAATCAGCTACGAGAGAAGTAACGAGTTAAAATTCAGTTAATGAGACCTGGGAACAGCGGACGGGGGCCCGGCTTCCCCTGGCGCTCTCGAGAGGCTCGGCGCTGACGAGGCTCGAAGCTTATTTGGGGCGGTTTTAGTTAGTTCCTCGTCCTTCGGTGTCACGATGGAATCATCGAATGGTTTGGGTTGGGAGGGACCTTAAAGATCATCTTGTTCCAACCCCTCTGCCACGGGCGGGGGCACCTCCCACAAGACCAGGTTGCTGCCGCGGGTTCTGTTGCTTCCCCGAGTGTCCTCACGCCTCTCGCGGGGATGGGAGAGGAAGGACGCGACGGGGCAGGAGCTTTTCCACCCTCTCACCCCGTGGCTTTGGGCAGGTCGAGCCCCTCAGAGCCCAGCGCGGCACAAACCCCTACGTGGGAGCAGGAGACAAGACCCGTTTCACGCTGACAACAGCTTCACCCCAACCCCTCTCAGCTCCGGGTGACGCCTACCCCCCCCTGCTGAAATTCGCTGTCAAAGGTATTTACAGGATTTCCTGGGTTTTCGTTAAAATAAATAACATCAAGTCATGAAACCAATGAAAAAAAACCCAGATGAAGCGTTGATACTAAAGAATATCTTGCTCAAAGTCAAAGTTCCCCCAAATATTTGCCCCCAGCTATCAAGAAAAACCACCTGAGGGTGCATAAAACCAGAGCAGGGCTTCAAAACCAACATCGGGAGAAGGCGGGCTGGAATTTTAAGCCCTCCTCAAGTCCCTCTGGCTCCGTCTAAAACCGTCAGGAACACTCCCCTCGCTTCCAAGCCTTGCTACGGAACCGCTCGCCGCGTCCTGCCGGCGTCCCCCCCCTTCGGCACCGGGGGGTTAGCGAGGTAAAAACCGCCCGGTTTTAGGTGGGGCGAGGGGGCGGCGGAGCCTCGAGCGCTCCGAGCTGCTCGGCGAGCGTTCAAACGTTTTGTCACAGGAGGTTTGAAACCGTCGAAAGGGCCAGTTGCTATGAGACTGGAAATTACATCGCTTTCTGTGGAAATGTGAGTCATTGATTTTTCCCCGCTGAGATCAACCGCAGCTCCGCACGGCCCCGACGCAGACGCCGAGGGTAAAAAGTCAAACGCGCGCCCAGAGCGGAGCTTCGCTCTCGCAATCCTTTACTCATCCGGGGAGTCCCGCCGCAAAGACGTTACTAAAGCAGGAACTTTTTTGGGGAGGGAAAACTGCGAGGGCGACGCACCAAACCCGAATCCTTCCCAGCGCGGAGCAAAGGTTCTCCGGCGCGCGAGCGAGCTCCGCGCCGCTTTCTGCCCGCATCAACCAGCTCGGCTGTCGCTTGAGCTGAGGCTGTAAAACGGAGGCTTCACGTCAGAATAAAACGCTCAAGAGGAGCCGGGCAGCGCTTGAGCTGTTCCTGGCTCCTGGAAACCTTCGGCTGGATCAAAACCAGCTTGGCCAAGGCGATCGGGTCTAACTCAACGGCGCGAAATCTCCCCCGGGCGCCGTCAGCAGGAGGCCCCTGCGGCTCGTGCCTGCGGGGAACCAGCCCCGATGTGACGCGACTCAAGGGCGTCCAGCTCGCCTGGAAGCCGGACAGACCGTCCAGACCGTCCAAAGCTTTGGCCACCCCCTGTCGGAGCCTGAGTTTCTCTAAAGGAAAAATCGATGTTTTCTTACCCCTGCGAAGGGAGACGCGCGAAGCGCCGCAAGCAAACAGGGCCCTGTCAAACCGAAATCAGAAACTAACCCAAAGTTCCAGCGCTGCAGAAATACCCGACTCATTTCTAACCCACCCGCTGGCTCCTCCTCCCTCTTTTGACGGCTTTTCTCTGCCTTATTGCCCCGTTAACGACTCCCGAGGGCACCAGAAACAGCGAAACCCATAAAAATCCCACCCGAAATCAAGAAAGCACAAAGGGTTTTGCTGCTCCTTCTCTGGTAGGTGCGAAGTTCCGCTCCTAGGAACAAAAGTTAAAGGGATTTCCCGTTATCGCTGTGATTTTTCGCATTCCTCTCAGCTTTCTCTGCGATATTTGACTCGAGATTCAACCAACGTCCAGGAATCTGAGCGAAAATAATCTGAATAACGTGAACCCCTGGCCCAGCAGCCCAGTGAAAAACCTCAACCCGCAAATTCTCCGCTTAAAACGAAGCTCCAAAGACAGAAAATGTCTCAGGGTTCGGCTTTTCCCCTCAGTTAAAGCTCCTTCCAGGCATTTAGCTGCAGCCGGCTGCGGAGTTTGGGGCGAGGGACGAGTTTTCCTGGCAGGAAGGAATTCAGAGAAGCGACAGGCGATGATTTATTAGCCAGAAAATAATTATCGCTCCCAAGTTTCGATGAGCAGAGAGCGAAGGATGATGCTTTTAAAACTAAAACCCAACGTCTCCTCACGGCTACACCTCAAGAGTCATTTAATTTATGGGAAAGGATCCCGCATCATCGAACCACGAAAAAAACCAAACCCTAAATGGCCGGGAAGCAGCGATTAAAAGGAAGAAATAAAGAAATAAAAGCCCAATCCCGGGATTTTCGCTAATCCCGGTGAAAAATACCCTCCACCGGCGACTGCCGCTGGTCGAACGCTTGCGAAACGCCTCAAATCCTGGATTCCCAGGCTCAGGGGAAGCTTCGGAGCATCGTCAGGAGGCAAAGAGTGAAGGTGATGGGATGGAAAAGCCGCACGGGAAAGCCGAGAGAAGGGAGCTGAGCACCAGGGGAAGAGCCCGAGGTCTCTTTGGGGCGATCAAATCCAGCCGAGAAAACGCCTGGGTGATATTTCAGCACTGAAATGTCGTTACGAGGCGATTATTTCTTTCAAGAAGACTTTGTCAAGTCAGAAATCCAAGGATTCCGGACACGGGAATTGCTTCTCAAAGCCTAAAGAGTCAAACAGCGACACGCACAAATTACAGGGAAGGATCCGAAGCAGCTGCCGAGATTCTACTCGGCGAAAACTTGGGATTCTTTAACGCCTCAAAATAAACTCCGGCGCTTCATTGACTTCATTTTGCCGATAAGACGCTCGGGGAAAAGCCTTTTTCCATCGGCAGGGCCAACAGAACTCCCCTTTTTTTTTGTTTTTCTTCCAGGAATCAAGGAAAAAACAGAGGCAAAGGGTGGCACATCCCAGCAGCTCACGCCAAAAAGCGAGCGAGGAAGTTTGAGTCAACGTCCCCGCTGACAGCTCCGGATCCCGCTCTCCAAACACAGGCACGGACACTCCGGGAAACTCCAGGAGTTTCCCACTTTCCGTGGGTCTTTTCTTCCATTCCTCCCCTCCCTTTTTTTTCTTTCCCCCCGGAGAAACGAAGCTCAGGGAGCTCAGCCGCGACGAGGGGCTTCGGAAATAACCCCCCGCGGTTTACAAATGTAGAGGTTAGAGCGATAAGGGGGTTTTTTTTTTTTACGCTTGTGCGAGGAAAACACGGGCGAGATGATTTGCAAAGACCATTGACATCGAGCGTTTACTCCGCGTTCGATCAACTTGGGCTCACGGAAGCGATGCGGGGTCACAATTTAAGGCGGAAAGGGAAAAACCAGGGAACGGAGGGAGCCTCGCTCAGCCTCAAAGGTCTCTGGGAAGGAGGCGCCGCTGCTGCCCCTCCGACAGAGCCCCCAAAGTGGGGCTGGAGAAGCCGGGAAGGGGGGTCCCTGTGCCCATCTCCAGAGCCCCTCCGAGGAACCAACCCCTGGGGAAGGGAAGGGAAGGGGAGAGAAGGGAAAGGAAGGGAAGGGGAGAGAAGGGAAGGGAAGGGAAGGGGAGAGAAGGGAAGGGAAGGGAAGGGGAGAGAAGGGAAGGGAAGGGAAAGGACGAGAAGGGAAGGGAAGGGAAAGGACGAGAAGGGAAGGGAAGGGAAAGGACGAGAAGGGAAGGGAAGGGGAGAGAAAGGAAGGGAAAGGGGGAGAGAAGGGAAGGGAAGAGGGGCTGGGGCCTGGGCGGCGACACGGGGCGAGGCAGGAGCCCAATCCCCGGCCTGTGGGGAGGCCTCGGCCTTTTCCTCCGAGCCCCGGCGGGGGAGCGGCGCTGAGGGGAAGGAAAGGGGAAGGGAAGGGACGGGAGCGGCGCGGCCTGGGCTGGGCAGGGCCCCGGGGGCGGCGGGGAAAGGCCCGGGGAGAAGAAGCGAGAGAAGGAGGCGGAGAAGGAGGCGGCCTCCCCCGGCCCGTTCTTACCTCCGGAGCCGGCCGGGCCCCGCCGGTGGCCGCGGGCTGGGGAAGAGCCGGAGGCGCCGGAGGAGCNGTTTTGCTGCTCCTTCTCTGGTAGGTGCGAAGTTCCGCTCCTAGGAACAAAAGTTAAAGGGATTTCCCGTTATCGCTGTGATTTTTCGCATTCCTCTCAGCTTTCTCTGCGATATTTGACTCGAGATTCAACCAACGTCCAGGAATCTGAGCGAAAATAATCTGAATAACGTGAACCCCTGGCCCAGCAGCCCAGTGAAAAACCTCAACCCGCAAATTCTCCGCTTAAAACGAAGCTCCAAAGACAGAAAATGTCTCAGGGTTCGGCTTTTCCCCTCAGTTAAAGCTCCTTCCAGGCATTTAGCTGCAGCCGGCTGCGGAGTTTGGGGCGAGGGACGAGTTTTCCTGGCAGGAAGGAATTCAGAGAAGCGACAGGCGATGATTTATTAGCCAGAAAATAATTATCGCTCCCAAGTTTCGATGAGCAGAGAGCGAAGGATGATGCTTTTAAAACTAAAACCCAACGTCTCCTCACGGCTACACCTCAAGAGTCATTTAATTTATGGGAAAGGATCCCGCATCATCGAACCACGAAAAAAACCAAACCCTAAATGGCCGGGAAGCAGCGATTAAAAGGAAGAAATAAAGAAATAAAAGCCCAATCCCGGGATTTTCGCTAATCCCGGTGAAAAATACCCTCCACCGGCGACTGCCGCTGGTCGAACGCTTGCGAAACGCCTCAAATCCTGGATTCCCAGGCTCAGGGGAAGCTTCGGAGCATCGTCAGGAGGCAAAGAGTGAAGGTGATGGGATGGAAAAGCCGAGAGAAGGGAGCTGAGCACCAGGGGAAGAGCCCGAGGTCTGTTTGGGGCGATCAAATCCAGCCGAGAAAACGCCTGGGTGATATTTCAGCACTGAAATGTCGTTACGAGGCGATTATTTCTTTCAAGAAGACTTTGTCAAGTCAGAAATCCAAGGATTCCGGACACGGGAATTGCTTCTCAAAGCCTAAAGAGTCAAACAGCGACACGCACAAATTACAGGGAAGGATCCGAAGCAGCTGCCGAGATTCTACTCGGCGAAAACTTGGGATTCTTTAACGCCTCAAAATAAACTCCGGCGCTTCATTGACTTAATTTTGCCGATAAGACGCTCGGGGAAAAGCCTTTTTCCATCGGCAGGGCCAACAGAACTCCCCTTTTTTTTTGTTTTTCTTCCAGGAATCAAGGAAAAAACAGAGGCAAAGGGTGGCACATCCCAGCAGCTCACGCCAAAAAGCGAGCGAGGAAGTTTGAGTCAACGTCCCCGCTGACAGCTCCGGATCCCGCTCTCCAAACACAGGCACGGACACTCCGGGAAACTCCAGGAGTTTCCCACTTTCCGTGGGTCTTTTCTTCCATTCCTCCCCTCCCTTTTTTTTCTTTCCCCCCGGAGAAACGAAGCTCAGGGAGCTCAGCCGCGACGAGGGGCTTCGGAAATAACCCCCCGCGGTTTACAAATGTAGAGGTTAGAGCGATAAGGGGGTTTTTTTTTTTTACGCTTGTGAGAGGAAAACACGGGCGAGATGATTTGCAAAGACCATTGACATCGAGCGTTTACTCCGCGTTCGATCAACTTGGGCTCACGGAAGCGATGCGGGGTCACAATTTAAGGCGGAAAGGGAAAAACCAGGGAACGGAGGGAGCCTCGCTCAGCCTCAAAGGTCTCTGGGAAGGAGGTGCCGCTGCTGCCCCTCCGACAGAGCCCCCAAAGTGGGGCTGGAGAAGCCGGGAAGGGGGGTCCCTGTGCCCATCTCCAGAGCCCCTCCGAGGAACCAACCCCTGGGGAAGAGCCGGAGGAGCCGGAGGAGCCGCCTCGGCCTCAGCAAAGCGGCGCCGGCGGCATCGTAAACACGGCGGGGCCCGCGCGGGCGGCCACCATAGAGTCCCCGCCGCGGCCTCGCCTAGACAGACCCCCCCCGCTCCGCCGAACCATAGAGTTGCGGCGGCGAAGAGCACCCGACATTGAAGGGGTGGGGGGGGAGTGGAGGCCAGAGCGGCCCCTTTGGCGCTCTGGCGCCACCTCCAGCCCTGGAGGTTAAGAGACCATAGAGAGGGGACGGGAGGGGAGGGTAGAGCGGCGCCGGAGGCCGCCTGAGGGCGGGAAGGAGGGGGCGGCCTCAGCCCCGCCCGGGCCG
>WEIS01033245.1:12972-23339 GCA_013389965.1 Todus mexicanus | reverse complement strand
CAGCCAACCACCCCCCCCCCCCCCCCCCGATTGATTTGTTCTGGCAACAACAGACACCCAAGCTGTTATCACATGCCAGAGAATAATGGTAAGTTTTGGCTTGCCTGGGTTTTAAACCCCAGCTGCTAAAAGGAAAGCCAACAAATAGTTTGTTTAGGAATAGGACAGTGTTTATAGTAAGCACAAACTTCTCTGGGTACAAATACATGTGTATTCATATCTCAACAATTAACAGTGAGAACATGCAGGGTACATTAACCCACTCCTTATTTTCGGGAGGCATGTGATCCCTTAATTTGCAGGACTCGAGCCAGACCTAAGGATCTTTGCGAACAAAAGGCTGATATAAACAAACCTTCTCTTTGAGAACACGCACATGTTAGGAAGTCAGCACGGGGTATCTGTGCTGGCAAATCTCAGAGCAGCTGTGATTGCAGCCACAAACAGGAATTTATGATCCTTGGCACACAAAGGCATGGTTAGAAAGTACTGGAGAAGGCGGTTAGCTTACAGAGCAACTGCTGTGGCTGCTCTAAGCTTCGGTTCTCAGGAACTGCACAATATTTATCACAAAGTTTGGCTGCCATATATACACCCATTCCCCAGCATGTAACCACTACTAGCAAGGAAGGGTACCCGGTTGCACTCCTTTGATTGATACTTCCACTAACACACAGAGAGCCTAACACCACCACACACAGGAGGGTGCCCTTCCACTCCTTCAGGATAGTACCAGGACTGCAAAGGGAGGCAGCTCCAGCAAGTGCTAGAACAGCCAGACACAAAGGCAAAGCCTACATCAGGGCCCTGTCCTGGGCAAAAGATCCGGGATGGTGAGAATGACAACAAAAGTCTGTAGGGACCACCTACCTCTGAACCAACATCAGGAAAGACATTTCTGCTCATCATCACTGCTCCCCTGCCGCACATTTTGCCTGCAGGAAGAATTTTCCCTCCTGCCTGAAGGCTCTCCCTTTTCTTTGCTTGTACATGAAGCATAGCACAGAAGGCTAAGAGCATTGCTTCCAAGAGGCTCTCCCACCTTTGTACCCACTTAAATCTTAATATATCCTATCCCTGAAGTAAAATCCATTCAAATCTGTTATTTGAAGCACTTAACTTTTAGCACCTCTAGGCACATCCAAAATCACTTCAGTTCCTGTTGCAGCTACATATAACCCCTTTGGAACTGGAGCTTTGAGCAGACTTTTTCCTTCTCGATAGTAAAAAGACTAAGGGACCCAAAGAAGGACTCTGAGCTTCACAGAGCTGCCAGCCCACCCTAACCCCCTTTCACTGAGTGTCTAGTATGGCCTCAGTGAGCCCAGTTCCTTTGCCCTACACCCTAGTCCAAAAGCTGCTGCTTCCCCAGGCTCCTGAGGTCTGCAAGTGTAGGTCTCATGGCTCTCAACCAAGTAAAGATAAAAGTATGTGTGTGTTTCCCTGGCTCTGGAAGTTTGGCTGCCTTGCTCTGAAGCTTTGCACAGGAGCTCTTGCAAAAGTGAGGTGAGCCTCACAGAAACAGGTACCAGGCTGTATACTGCCTGCAGACTTTTAATCCTTCTTTCAGAGGACCAGTCTCTTGTCTCCCGTCCCTTCCTTTCTTCCTTTCTCCACTGTTTTGGGAAATGCTTGAAGATTGCATTACAGGCGTGTTTTTCTGCTCCTGCATGATTAGCACTTTGCCCTGGGCACCCAGCTATATAATAGTGAAGCAATTTTCCAGAGAACACACACATTATGTGCTAGTGGGGATTATGGGTACGTGCAGTTAATCCACCTATTGTGGTTAGAAAAAAGAACGTATCAACTTTAGAAATACCATTTTCTTAAGATAACAGTTCGCACCTTCTGTGAACAGAAGGTGATACAGATTTTATGCTCTGCAATCTGTTTTGACTGCAACTGATATTTCACGTATTTCAAATGACAGCCAGCACCTCCAAAAAATTCCTGTGATGAGGAATATCATACCTATAAAGGAGGCGTAACAAACTGGTAAGCCATTCGAGAAGACAGTCACAACTGCAGCTGCTACTTGATAAGTGGATCCTCATTTTAAGGTCAACTGTATGAAGACACCTACTAAAAAGTATCAAAATTTACCAATCAACCAGATTTCTCTCCTTTACCTCCTAAAGACTTCTTCTCAACTATCAAATGGAACCAACTGAAAATTTATTACAGATTAGAGTCCTTGCTGGGGGAATGCCTTATAGGCCTAGTGTGTGAGGTTATTTCTTCACTGTTACACTCGCGGGCTTGCTGAAGGTGGAGTTCTGCATCTACTATTCTGTGTAGCCCTTCATACTCCTCTAATCCACCCATATCATGGTATCCGAGCACAGAAAGGGAACGAACTACAGGTATTTTCATGAAACAGCGCATTACTCTCATTGCCAAGAACAACCTTTATTCTTTTCTACCAAAGATGGTACGATAGGTGGGAAGATACAGTCACTTCACTAAAACACACCTGATAATTACATATAATTAATGATAACATTTATTTAAGAACTGTTAGTTCCTTGTGACACAACTCCCTCCCATAAGAATAGCAGCATGTTTGCAAAGCGCTTTATAGTCTAGATCAGATGCCAGAGTTCCTTCTGCTGAAAAAGGTGAAAACTCCTAGTGTAGCCTCGCACTGAGATTATATCAGGTAGTAAATACCTCATGCTGAGCTTAGATTACTCAAGAGTGACACAAGACTGTCAAACACATGTTTAAAGCCACTGCTGATATATCAGAGCACTACATTAATGTTGGGGAATCGGGGTTTCTGACTGTTGCACAGACAGATGTCCCCCAAATGTGTTAGGTCTTCCTCTCAGGGGTGGTCTAGGACCTCCTTTCCATCCCATCCTGCCCAACAGCCTGCCACCTGAAGTTAATCTTCCTTCAGCAGCAGCAGCAGATCACCGACAGAAGAATACTGAGAGTCAACAGCAGTGCAGATACTCAACCCAGTTAGGTAAGTATGTTCACAAGTGTGATACAGGAGAGAAAACTAGGGCATTCTTTAACAAAATGGGATTATAAAATAACTCATTTCTACAGCTTATTAATTTCCCAGGTAAAATTGGAAACACAGGTATCTTTCATCTCAAGGAGTGAGCATGGAGATTAGGCTTCTGCCTAAGTACAAACACATCTCATTTGGTGCTTCATGTCCTGTGTCAGTATTGGCCCAACTGTCCCACACTTCAACAGTACTTTTCTAAGGAATTAGATCTTGACCGGTGTGTATGAATTCCTACAGCAAATGATTACGCCTTTTGGGGAATGTTCTCCTAAAAGAATCACAGATATTTGGGGCACTTCATGAAGTACATCAGTCACACATACCTTCCCAAACACCAGACTCTGCAGTTCCTTGTTTCAACTCTCAAGCATTTCATTTCCCTCCGCACCTTGCAACATGTAGTGGAGTATGGGCAGGGGCACACTCTCTGCCGAGCTCCAGCATACCAATGCAAGAGGCCGTCACCCAGCCCCACCTGCTCGGCTTTGTCTAGCTGGTAGAACCGTATTGCCACCTTAGTT
Source organism: Todus mexicanus (assembly GCA_013389965.1). NCBI lineage: Eukaryota > Metazoa > Chordata > Aves > Coraciiformes > Todidae > Todus > Todus mexicanus. The sequence continues at coordinate 19,793 of WEIS01033245.1, read as the reverse complement.
TTGCCAGCTGATGTGCTTCCGTGTTTCCTAACTCATCTCAGCCAAAAGAAGCTGGATTAATGAAGACGTGTAAATGAACCTGATGTCTTCTGGCTGCAGGAGTTTCGGGGGCAGGCTTGGGGACTGTAAACCACACAGCTGACACAACTAGAAATTAGAGAGTATCTGTGCCTGGAAGGGCTAGAAACTGGATTTGACATCAATGCTTCATCACCATTCAAAATCTGGTGTTGGCGCATAATTTCCTAACTCGTTCCACTATTACTATGAATCAAAATCTGGTGTTCGTGCATAATTTGCTAACTCATCTCGTAAGCTGAGTGCTGTCTGTCTGTGCTAGTGCTGAGAATAGCACGTCTCCTGCTTACACAGTGAAGTCACTCAGTTACGTGTCTGGCAGCACTGCCGCTGCTTTGTGTCCCACACTGGTATGCAGAGACACCGCAGTGTCCCGTTTCATGACATGGAAATAGTGCTATTTCCCACATTAGGCCAACCCCATAATTTAGGGGCATACGGCAATTTCCCACAGTAACCTGAAACCTTCGTGTGCTGCACTAGGCAAAAGAAGAAAGGGAACGACAGACTCAGTTCAATATCCTGAACAACAACAGAAGGATACTGGTTCAGTCTGATGTTCAGGGAAGGACTTCGCAAGAAGCCAAATCATCTGTTACCTGTTCACCTCACCGGCAAAGTGGCAGTATTCAAAACTCATGATACTTGTTTAGATAGATACTTGTATAGATGCTCTAGACAGACTCACTCTTACAGATAAATTCAGATAGATACTCTTTATAGATACTCTACAGATACTCTTTTATTCTCCGTCTGGTCTAAACAATACTAGTAAGTATTATCATCATTCCTGTCATAAAGATAAAACCTCTCAAAAAACCTCTTCCTTTTTGGATTCAAAACGGGAATAAAGTCAGCCATCTGTTAAGTCTTAAACCAGGCAGCTCAAATATGCTCGGTGACTCTGAGAAGACGCATTTCATTTGTATCTTGTGCTCAGTCTAATTTCTAGTGCTTGATTATCACGGAATCACAGAATTAACAAGGTTGGAAAAGACCATAGAGATCATCAAGTCCAACCTGTAACCTACTACCTAGACTATCACCAACCTATCACCCAATATTATCTCATAATCTAAATCTAAATCTAAACCTTGTCCCTGAGTCCTGTCCATCCGCACTCTTTCGCCAGGCAGACCACCTTCATATGTTTGACAATTTGTATAGGAAAGGCAAACTAAAGCACACAGCTGGCTTTGTAAAGAACCTGCTGGAATGTGGCTTCAGCAGGGATACACAAATTAATTTGCCTTAAACTCCAGCATACTTGACTTTGTATGGAAAAAAAAGCGTTCAAAATGCTCAGAGCTAGGGGCACATGTACAGAACAGCCAAAGAAACAAACACAGAGACAAAAAAAGGAGCACCAACCTGGAGAAAAACACGTCACTGCTAATGAAGGAGATTTCATCTGTTAAATCCATCTCCTTCCAACATGAACCACCGTCTCTTAATCGGAGGTTGACCTGAGGTATTCCATCTGACAGTCCTGGTTGTGGCACTAGACATGTTTGGCTGGAGCCTTCCATAGTGGACTTTGTCATCTGCAGAAGCAAAGAGAGAGAAATATGAAACGTGAAAGGCAGAAAAGGTAGAGCAGCCTCTTCAGATAATCTGTAACAGAAAGGCATGCCAGACCAGTGTACAAGCAAAGAGTATGACAAGGCACAAAATAATAATAATAATAATAAAAAATACAACATTCATTTCGACAAAGGCTAAAAAAAAATATGAAAGTGTCTGAAAGAACAGAGGTGAGTGAAATTTAAAAAAAAAGAAAAAAGAAGGAAGGTAAGTAAAATAAACACAGTTATTTTTTGCTTCACAGAAGACAAGCCAAAAAACTTCCCACTGAATTTGCTTCTTGACACAACTGGAGAAACAGATGCTAAAAGCAAATATACACCTCTTCTCTATCTCCCTCACATCCTTTTTAATAGTAATTATGTCAACACGTGCCCTGGAAGGAAATTTCTCAGGCTGTGAATGTTCTGGATTGGTGTTACTTGTTGAGGCAGCCAAGACACTGAGTTGGAAGCTCCGTGCTCCCTACATCCAAGACAGTTTCCAAGCATGACTGAGCCCATCTACATGAAGGCCGTGGATCTTGCCGTGGCCCTTCAGCAGAGGCATACAGAACATAAGAATAGACAGCGGTGTCAGGTGAGGGTCCATCACCAGTGGCAGATAAGGGATGCTTATGGGAGAAGGAGAGCAAGTTTGGAGGTCTGCACTTCACGCACTGTCCCAGCCCTTGGCAGTCTGTGGTTTAGGGCTTTTTTTTTTTAACTGAGGAGGTTGCACCTGGTTCACTGTGTTTAAAAGCAAATACTGAACCTAACCTTTGTAATCACATTTAGTTTTCTCTTGTGTTCATTTCTATCTTTAGCCTTTGCAAGATCCTATGGTTGGGAGTTACACAACGTTGTTACACATTGATTAAAACAGAAAAAAAAAAAGTACTTCTACTTTAGATATGGTGACAGATAGTCTTTCCCTTCTTTTTGTCACAAATAATTGTTCCTTATCCACCTGTCCCATACCATTCTTGCCTTTACACTACTCCAGTAGTAGTCTCTAATCAGACAGAAAAATCCCAGTTTATATAGCTTCTCATTTTAAAAAAATCATTCTGATGTGTTTGATCCTTTTTGCTGCTTTTCTTTACATCTTGCCACCTTCTACTAAGTCCTTTTGAAATGTAGCCAGAACTGCAGGCAGCATTATATATATATAGGCAGATTTAGCGCTGGTTTCTTACAAAAATCCAGCTTTTTAATTGCTTTCATGGTTGCTTACTGAGCTGAACAGCTTTGTGATGTTTCTGCAGTATCAAGAACTCTTTTCTGAGAACAGCAGCTAATCTGGAGCTCACCAATATACACATTACATAATCTGCTGGTTTTTTCTGGACAGTAGTTAGCATGTAGTGACATAAATCTGACTAGTCATTTTTTCACCCAACGCAGAGTAAATTAGGAGCCTTCTGTAAGTCCCTGTAGGCAGCTTTTAGTTTTTTCAATATTGAATAAGTTTCTATTACCAGCACACTCGGTCTCTTTCTGGGTCATTACTGAAACGGATGAATAGCACAGATTCCAACAAAGATCCTTGAGGGACTTCACAGACATCTCTCTCCACTGATAAACTAACCACACATTTTCATTGCTTTCTAATTATTTATCCACAAAAAGTCTTTCCTTCTAATCACAAAACATCCTGGCTGCTTTAAAAACCTTTGATAACGCTATCAAAACCTTCTGAAAACTCAGGTGCACAACACTGACTACGTCTCTGGCTCCTCTCTAACAATGTTTTCTCTAAAGAAGTACTTCCAGTGCCTCCTAATGATTCTGATTATCTATTCGTTTATTAATTCTGCTGCCTGCTATCGTTTCTACACACCTGCTGGACAGTAAGTCATATTTCTGGATCACTCTGGATCACCCGAGCCTTTTTCATACCTGGCTTACCCTAAGATTTTCTGTAAAATTTGTGGGTTTACCTCTGTTTTGTAATGCTTTGCTTCACTCACAGCTGCTTCCTAATGCTCTATGTCTGTTGAAACGTTTCACGGGACAGAAAGATGCTTCTTACTGACCTCTGAAGAGAATAAACTGAAAAATAATAAGTGTATCACAGGCAAAGGGAAACCAGTGGGATACACTGTGAGAGCTTACCGGTTTCAGCCTCTGGACCGCACATTCTCAGTGAAATCCTACCTTTGCTGACATCAATGGGCGTTTTGCCCAGAGCTTAGATCTCAGCTTTGGACCACTGTGGGCTTCCAGCAATACTTTGTTAGCCCACTGCCCGCAGCGGGCACTGACTGTTGACACCATGGGAAGTGGACATCAAGCTGTGGCTCTCAGCTGCTACGAAACAGCAGTGGTGCCAGGATTTAAAAAGGCAAGACCATGTCTGTGGGGAGGAGGGGAGGCAGGGAGCTACACATTGGCAGCATTACAGGAGGGAATCACAACGGGAGGCAGCAGGACCTTGGATCTGGAGGCACCATTCTGCTGGAATAGCTGTTGGGCCTTTCTTCCTCACTGAGAACTTGCAGTCACTCATTTAGCTTTTCTGCAGCTGGAGATGGCCGTTGTCTGTCACGCCTGCACAGGGACATCTCTCACCATGGCCTTTTGGTGCTACTTCGCCATCACCTCCTAGAGCTGATGTCACTCACACCAGAAAAGCTCTCCACCAGAGTAATAAGTCATGACTATATATAAACACAAACTAAACCAGTTTCTACACCATCCCATTAGTACTTTACAGAAGCAGATGTGGGTGTAAGCAGAACAGGGAACTTCTATGACATAGCATGTATGCCAGCAGCGACCGCAGCCTGGAAAACAGCAGGAAGCCAGCCTCTCCACCCCTACCATACCCTGTACATTGTCCTTTGAACACTATTAACAAAGCTAAATAGTTCTGCCACCAGGTACTGCATTTGTAGAATCTGCCTTACCCAACAACAAGCGTTAGGAAACAAGCAACATCTGCCAAATAGCAGGGACCAGATTCCCTCTGTTCAAATTCTTCGTGAACATTACATTGATTTACAGAAGCTCCTTACACTGGAAGATGCCATAAACCCTTTGTTCGTTATTCCAGCGCTTTAGAAGAAAAAAAAAAAGGTTTTGTAGAGTCTTCATTTTGTCTCAGCTTCTCAGACGCTCAGAGGTCCCTTCAACCTTAGCCACTCTGTGATCTTGTAATTTGCCCTTTGACATTTTCACCTACCCAGCAAATGAACCGAACATATGAACTGCTGAATACTGAGATGCCTACTGTGGTGAAGCATGGGTCATAGGAGCACTTTGTCCCAGGTGAAATCTAACCGATACTGTCTGCCAAAGAGAAATCTATCGATCTTTGTTAATACATAAAAAGCTCACTTTGGAAGATGCCAATAAATCCAAGGATAACCCCCCAAAAATAGAGATGGTTTTGGAAGGTTTTTATCTGGTGAAGTTTAACCTCAAAGTGTATTTGACAAAGATCAGATCCCGACTGAACCAGGTACGTTTTGTGCTGTTACCTTATAGTTACGGGCTATGGCTGCCAAAAGCTATGCCAAAGTCTGCTGCTCTGTAATTAAAAATACATTTTCATTCACAGCTAAATACAAGTAAAATAGTATCAGACGCTACTGACGATCAAAGGGACCATACCAATAAACACCAAAGAGCAGACTACAAGGAATTACTACACCACCCATCCTGTATTTGGCTTTCAAGTTTTGCTGTCTCAGAGTATTCAAATGCAAGGAACTGTGTTTTCAGTTTTAATAGAGACTAGTCAGTTTTATGACCAGTATAAACATACGTCATTATGAGTGTTGAAGAAAGTGCAGGAAAACCTTTCCCCTAAAGGCATAAGCTGACCAGTCAAGGTGGCATCATCCCACATATATCACTGCCAGGGTTCTTCATAACTGACTGCGTGCATCATAGAGATGCTTCATCTCTCAGTGAGATGTCAGAACTTCCTGGGTTCAAAGATCAAAGATAAATATGCCATATATTCTAAAGATCTGATGTTGTACGGTGTGTCTAATCTTTCTCTCCTCCTGAAAAACAGAGATTGATCCATACCAAGACAAACTGGGAGAGCTCTGTGCATATGCATTGACAGGGACTAAAGATAGAGATCCTTGGCACAGGGTATCCTACTTTTCTGAGTACCTCACTCACCTTCTCAAGGAGGAAAAAAGAAAAACTTCCAATATCCCAAGTTGAATGAATTAGTGTAATTCATACCTATGTAAGTACTTATGAAGTTTAAATGTAGAACTCTTGGAAGAAGCTAGCTGTGAGTTTATATTTAAATGTCATAACTGAAAGGATGATAAAGATGTTTCCATAAGGTTATCATCATTTAAAACAACTACAGCACATTATTTTATTTAACAATGCATTAACATAGCACTCTTCCAGACACGAGGGAAAACTCACTCAAAAACTTCCTTAATAAATGAATGGTACTCTTAGGGGTTGCCCACCAAAAGACAGCAGTCCATAGAACCTTTTGAACAGCTTAGTATTTTGTAAGCCTAAGGCACTTCCAGCTCACAAGTTGTTTCAGTGCAAATATTCTGCAGAATAGAAATAGGGATGTTTCTTTGCAAGAACCTGGGTGTGGCTGAGCAACGCACGGTGATTCAGAATGTTGTTGTCTTTCTCACTCTGGTATCAACTTAGTTAGCTGTCAGCACAAACCTTACATGTCAATCTATCCACTCCTCAGCATTCATGAACAACTGAGAAAGGGGGACTATTAGCCAGACATGTGTCTTGCCTGACAGCAAGAGCTACGGATGTCATCTATCTGGACTTACGTAAAGCCTTTGACATGGTCTCGCACAACATCCTTCTCTCTGAATTGGAGAGGTATGGATTTGATGGGTGGATGGTTTGATGGATAAGGAATTGGTTGGATGGTCACATCCAGAAGGTAGTGCTCAATGGCTCAATGTCTGGATGGAGACTGGTAACAAGTGCTGCCCCTCAGACATCCACACTAGGACCAGAACTGTTTAGTATCTTTGTTGGTGACATGGACAGTGGGACTGCATGCACCCTTGGCAAGTTTGCAGGTGATGCCAAGCTGAGTGGTGTGGTTGACATGCACGAGGGATGGGATGCCATTCAGAGGGAACCGGGCAAGCTCGAGAAGTGGACCTATGTGAACCTCATGAGGTTCAATACAGCCAAGTGAAAAGTCCTGCACTTGGG
>WEIS01033245.1:0-12710 GCA_013389965.1 Todus mexicanus | reverse complement strand
TGGGATGGAGGCCAAACAACGACAAGATGTATGGGCTTCAAGCCAGAAGATACAACAAGCTCCCAGTGATCTCCGACTGCTGTGTGGCATCTGTTTGCAGATGGAAAGCTAGCACAGGCAATGTTCTGAATCAGGGTGGAGAGAGCTTTATCCAAGCGGAGAGGAAAAAATGAGATTGATGCAGACCTTGCAAGTCAGGAGTCTGCAGGTGTGGTAGGGAATCACGGCCCACAGCTGAGCACAGAGCCAGTTCACTGCAAACTGAAACAAAATGTTTAAGTCTCTGATGTGGCAACTGCACCTGTTAAAGAGGAATCTCAGAGAAAGGTATGTTGAGGAGTCGCTGACGGACTGAAAAACCTCAAGAGCAAACAAGCGTGCATGCCTTCACATCAGGGAGATACACTGCCTAGTTTTGAAATAATAAATAGGAAAAATTACAGAATAGCAAAACATACCTCCCTCTTCTTGAAGCAATACCAAATTCCTTATGTGTATGTTTTCTAGGACAATATGAAATAATCCTCTCTTGCACTCCTTCCTAGAGATTTCTATCGGCTAACGGCTTGGCACATACCATCTTCATGTTACAGATGGTCCTAATGCATTGAGAAAGATTCTAGCCTTTGGTGTTTGGGGGTTTTTTTTTCAGTTTCCCCTTTTAAATTTACGCAATTACAAACTGCTGGCAATCTAAATCTTTCTGATGTAAAAGCCCAGTTCCATATACTCTTTCAGAGTCACTCACAAATTTAGTTTTTGAACCCCAAGGACCTCAAACTTCCCCCTCTCAACTCCTGTGTCCACACTCCCAGACACTGCACTTACACATCAGGCTGGCTGTGTTTTCTCTTATGCTCTGGGATTGAGTCTATGCATGTGTGAACATCACCATCAAGTATAAAGCAGCAACAAATCAGTCTCATAGGTCAAAACAGTTAGTGGACCGTAAATGGTATTTACTTTCTCTTCGCTCGCATTTCTGTTTCACTTACAGACACTGGAAAGATGGATCTCCCATCGTTTGGCCGCAACAAGTAACTGAGTATTTCTTAGGGCCTTTGCTCCATACTCGTGGCTGTCCTTCAGCTTCAAATTTTTAAGCAGTATCAAGCACAGTAAGAGATGCTGATGAGGTATCGGGCATCTTGCTATCACAAATTACCAACTGAAGCCTTGGTAATGAATCCCAAGGTTGCTTTCATAAGCAAACATCTTGCACCTACTAGGAATTGTGTCACAGGTTCTGACAAAAGCAAGTGGATGCTATGAGCATCAAGAATCAACTTAATCCTCTTTTGGGGATACTTAGGTGGGGACAGCACTACAGGTAAAGCAGCTACTGCTGAATGGTTGGTCTGTACTAACTCCAACACATCTAGCCCATTGTCAGAGCACCTCTGTGCAGCAGCAAAGCTTAAGGCTTTTTTTGATAAAAATCAAGCCTCAGTCACTACTCTGAGTGTAGAGTCAGAGCATCCTCGCAGATGGCAAGAATAATGTAAGTACACAACTGTATCCAAATCTTAAGAGTTCTGACCAGATTACAGAGATACTGCTCCTCTGGTAATAACTTCTGCCTTTCATTCACTTGGGTTCTTTGGACTCTCCTAACTTGAACAGAGTATGTATCAAGAGTAAGATGCACAAATATAGCCAGGTTATCAAAATCAAAGGAAAGATGTAAGAATGAACTTAGAAGGCTGGCTACGGTGATGACTTATGTTTCCAGTTTCCCACAGTGCAGACTTTCTGCTCATATCTGTGTCCAGCCTCCCATTCAGGACAACAGTGAGAAAAAAATATTACAGTGGTTTACTGTAGTTTGGCATCATTTGATATTTCAATATATTCTTAAAATAAACATGTAATCTCCAGTGAAGGAATCTTAAAGCAAATGCTCTGTAAATATCAGCTATGCCATTAGAAGGGAAATGTTAACGAGACCATCAAAAGCCAGGGAAAAGAGGTAAGTCAGTAAAGTACAGTACTCATCACATTCTCCATTCTTCCTGTGGGCTGTTTGAGGTGTAAACAAGTAAGTGTCTGCCAAAGGATTTGTGCATTAGAAAAGCATGAAGCTGTGCCAAAATTCAGAGCTGCTCCACTGAAGTCCATGTAAGTAGGTTGGAAAGTCTCAAACAAGCTGCTGAGAAACCTGTCTCTCTCCATGTATGGTACTTCTCCCGTTCACAGCATGACAACGAATTACACAGTAATGAAAGAATTTGCTGCCTAAAAGACACTCTTGGCACTGGCTTGAACTGCACTATATCCCATAAAGTGCAGACAGATCCTTCAGAGAAAATAAACTAGATTTACCTCTGTATTTCTCCTGCCCTGCGATACCATATGGCCAACTCATTAACAAAGGAACCTGAAGAACTGAAATGACGACCGCAAAGGTTCACTTCAGCTACCCACCCTTCAATCACTGCTCAGCAATAAAGAGTGTTCTTTATAAATGCTAAAAACAACAAAAAAAGCAGGTTCAGGCCTAGGGATTTCGAAGAGAGAGGGAGCAGCACTTTCAAGCACACTAATAAACTGGCACTACACGTGCCCAAGCTCAACTAGTATGTTCTTTTATGGCCCTCTGAATCAACACTGGGTAATACAGATAAGCTGAGACTCCACTAGAAATTCCACTAGACCTTGTAACAATCCAGCAAAAAAGGGTTATAAACTTCCTGCTCTTGGAGCGCTCACCTCTGACCTAGAAAAGGAATCAGAAAATACATTCTGTACTGTAACAGGATCTTCAAGGTGATCGCACAGGTCTTTTCCACCTCCCATTTTCATGGCATTGTCTCTTCATTGTAAGTATACCTCTAATTTTAAGTCCAAGTCATGGCAGACAAATGACTCAAGTGAGTCACGTAGGTGTGTTAGATCAGATGCTTCCATCACTTGCCAGCAAAAGTTAGAAATTAACATTCCTGCAGGTAGCATAGGACCGGGCTTGCTGCTGACTGAATATCATTAAGATGAGTGTGGAACTGTCAGTGATTGCAGGAATCACACAGTACTATAATTGCTTTCATTATGTTGAAGGGAGAGGAAAAGCAAGAACACAAGCACGTTAACTAAAAGCAGAAAGCCCTTTGATAGCACACTGCTAACTGCTCCATCATGGATTCTGTAACAGCACGCGTAGATTGATGTTTTTCAGTACAAAAAATGCATTTAGTTTACACAAAATAAGGCTGCCAAGGGAACAGGAGATCTGTATACTGAGAAATCAGCAAGCAGCTCTAGCTAAGCGCCTATTAAACATTAACCTCCAACGTCTGCTCAATACAGGCTGTGGCAAGAGATCTTATTTGCATTGGGCCGAGTGCATACAAGTATATTTTTGTGGTTCTCTAAAAAAAGATTATATTTACAGTTTCTTTCACCACTGGCAAATCTCCTGTCCCCTCCCTATTGTCCTCCAATCCACGCTGGCTTTTTAGCACAAGATTACACCACTACTCCTACAAACTGGCTGCTTTCTCTTAATTTAACTTTACAGCACATATTGACCTTAATTAAGAGAAGGGAAAGAACTCGCCACGATTAAAACAAAAGATGTAAGCTGAAAGACAGAAGTTACTAGAAGATACCAGGCAGGTTGAACAGTCACATTTTCAGGCTGCTGAGGTCCCTAGGCTACTTGGAAAACTTAAACAAAGCAAAATGAGAACCTCAAACAGCTGAAGCTGAGAATCCGCTGCTGTCAGTGTTTTATTCTTACATATTAGCCCCGAAGGACCAGCAGTCTGTTTGCTGTTGCCATTTAAAATCCAGAAAGTAGAAGGAACATGTGCTTATTTCCAATAATATGTCACACTTTAGTAGCTAAGCATATTTCAGAATATATTTTGTTTTCTAAACATCCTGTGAACTTGCAGCTCCAAAAAATTAAGTGATTTTAAGATATCTTTTACTCTATTTATACTGATTCCTAACTCTACTAGCAGAGATTAAATAACTGTACATCTTCAGAAATCTGACCCTGCTGCTCTCAGAACACTCTCTGGTATTAGGATTCAAAGAATAAACATAAGCTGTAATTCTCAAACGCGAGTTTTTAAAGTCAGGCACCTGCATTCCACATGGAGTACTAAAAATGTCAAAATTTCGTCAAGTTACATTTGCAAAGACTTAAAGAGCGATGTCTGGCTGCGTTTCTGATAAGAAAGATTATGCAATTACACCAACTTTTATACTTGCATTAAAAATACTAAAAATATGTAATTACCTACAAGCATTTCTCTGCATCCCTGAAATGCTCAAGCTTGAGACTATTTTGAGATTCCTACTTACTCTTTTTCACCATTGCTTGTGAAATTTGCGAAACTATGGGATGAAATCAGCTGTGCTTTAAATCCTGACTTCGTTTAAAACCAACACCTTGGCTTCTATACAGCTGGGATAAATCAACTTGGTGCCATAAAATGGTTAGCATGCATCCCATGCAGAAGTACTACCTAAGCATTGCTCTTCTAAACCATTATGGACCTCCAGAGAATGCTGTGAGGTGTGAGGCTTATTAGCAATTACATACTTTCCATTCTCACATGAGGAAAAAATCTCAAGTACTGCATAATGGATACAAAACAAGTTCAAGCTTTGTTTTGCTCAAGTTTGTGTACTCAATGATTAGTGTAACCTAACTGTTCACATCTGAAAAATTACCCAAGTCCTGATTACTGTCAATAGCTGACAGTTACTACCTCTCCAGCCCACATTCCCCACTTCGAAAAACTTCCACCTCCTTCTATCAACTCTGAATGATAGAAGAGAGTCTCTTGAAAAGCTGCCCAAACCAGAGTACCTGCTCATCATGGCATCAGGTCCCACCATCAATCCTCACAATTGTTACTAGGGTAAATGTTCTACTATTAAAAGTACTTAGGTGAAAGTAAATAGTCAGCATCCGTACAGGACACTGTCAAAAACCAGGTTTTGAACCAAGTTTCTTTGATGATTCCTGAGCAAGAATTGAGAAGATCATGGGGAAAGCCAGAGACTACTAATTTAATCCCCTAACTTTGATGGGCAACGTTTATTGGCAAATGGTGCAGTCGGAAGTATGTCAGCATAAAGCAATGCTCCTAGTCATGTCCTACATGGGTGAATCCAGCAAATCTAGAGACTTTCAGATATTCCTAACCCTACACTATAATAGTAACTTCCATTGGCCCATTCTAAATCACGGACTGTTATTTCCCATGAGATGTATTACCATCGTACCAAAACTCCTAAATACTTAATATTGGTCAAACAGCTCAACAAGTCTGTAAGCTCCCTCAGGAATGCCTGAGACCATCTTTTAGCTCTTGGTTAATGTCACAGTACTTCCTGACCCTCAAACAAGATACTAGCCAAGCCTCTGCTACAAAAGTTAATAATGATCAAAAATCACTACAGAGCACAGGTGACTTGTCCTTACCCCCCAAAGCAGAAAAGAACTCACTTCATTCAAATTCCAGTCCAGCGTTCTTACACTTGATCAGATGAATTATATTGGCCCAAGGAGCAGGTCCTCTTCCTTAGGAAGGTTATTGTGCTGATAAAGAATTTTTTCTCTCTCTGTCAAATTCTTTGCAAGTCACAGAAAATGCAGATTTTACAATGCGTGAGACTCCACTTCAGTAAAAGCTCTAAACCAATTAACTATGGGAGACCTCAATGATTAGGAAAGATTAGACATCCTTAGAATACTCTTTGACCTATTTATTCCTCAAGAGAATAATCCTTTCATGTCAAGAAGTGCTGACGCTAATAAAGACAGGTGGCTGAGTACTGCAGCTCCTGCTTCCTCCCACGTGAATGAAGAAACACAATAGGTCAAGGGCATCCTTAAAGGAGAGACTAAATCACAGGCAGGGTATAAGATACTCAGCAATGTCTGTTACTCAGTTACTCTTCCTGCACTTATGTTTATCTCTTTGGACAGACAGACCAACCGGGATTACTGGTGGCGAGTGAGAGTGTTCCATTACATATTTATTTTCAATTACGTACTTGAATTAATTTTAGGGAGCTGACTAACATCAAAAGAAAAGACTGAGAAAGACCCTAGCACAAAAAGAGCTCATCTCCCACACCCCGAATAGTTAGCACTACTGGTTCTGCAGGAGAACCTTGGCAAATGTTTGATGAATTTCAATAGAATAAGAAAATACTTGCTATGGCAGTTCAGCTTTAGTTATTAATTACACCTTTTCTTCAAACACAAGAAACAGCACTGGTTCTTTTATTCATTGCCATTACTAAGTAAGAGGGATTCACACAGCATATCTGCATCTTGTACTGTTATCTGGCTGGGATGCAAGGTTCAAACTGAACAGAATTTGTGTTTATCCTTTCCAACAAATGGTTGAAGGGGCATAAACACTGTGAAGCTTCAGCCTCAGTCAACTGCAATCTCAGAGATATTGAACTGCACAGTGAAATCTACAGTCTTTAGTATTTGTAGCACATTACAACACTGTAGCACAAGAGTTTAAATGAATCTGATCACCAATGCCCTAGGAAGGAATTAAGAAAAAAAAGAGTTAGTAAGAACAACTCAAACTTTTCAATGTGAAGCTTTTTCTTAACTAAAGCACAGATTATTTGTTTTTTTACAGAAAGAAAGAGTCAGATTCTCTTCTGATATAAAGAAGGTGCAGCTCTCAACTTCACCAGAATGTCATCGAATTTACTGCATCAAAATATCCAGCCTTGTGCCCCAAACACAAGTGTGCCAACGTGACTGTTTGCTCCTTGACTCTGTGCAGGGGCTTCAACAGAAAAAACAGTTGTTTCAGTGCAGTGATTAAGGCTGCAAATGTCAGTACTAATTTTTCATTCGAGAAAAACCTAATCACGATAACTTGTAGGGTTGATAGAGAGATATATCTCATAGAGACATACAAAGTCATAGATGGTAGAGAGAAGATGGACCGTTCACTATTTCAGTTAAAAAACAAAGCAAATTAAAAAAAACCCCACCAAAAACAAGGGGAAAAAAAAGAAGCAAAAAAAAAGTAAAAAGAACAGATGACCTTCAAACGACACTACTAAAAGTTGTATTTATAACAAACAAAAGGAGTCAGTTCTTCACGTGAAAGGAAGCCATTTGTGACATTCTTTGCCAGATGACATGTTGGAAGTAAAAAGCTTACACGTGAGCAAGGAGTACACAAGACAATTACTTTGGACCTCATTAAATACACAAACCACATCAAGACCAGGAAAGCCTCTGAGAATAGTCACAAATTGGAGAAATAATTGAAGGAAACACCTTGCTGCCCTATTCTTACTCCTCCCTGCACATCTGCTTATGGCCAGTGTAGGAGGCAGGACCCTAGGCAAGATGGATCGGAAGGGTAACCATTAAGAGGATTATTCAGTGAATTCAATGCTGCAAATGATTGCAGAAATGATGCATTAGCTGACTGCACTGGGATAGCCTGCAACAGCTGGCTCTTTACTGGGTCAGCAGCTGTACACCCAGACGAGGGAATATTGTTTCTTGCACCAGCACCCCATGTTAACAGCGCAATGCAGCCTTTGCTCCAGGTAGGTGTCAGCAGGGTCACACTTGCCATTTTTCCCTAGCCTACAACAAAAGTACGCAACAGTGTTGTTCATGGAGCAGTGTGGAAGAAACGGTGAATTTCAGAGTTCCTAGCTCTCCCTTCATCTCATGTTGGAGAGGTGAATACTACCAAAACCAACGCTGTCTGCTGCTCACAGCTCCCTAGAGCTGCCAAGCAGCGCTGCCAAGGGTGCCAATGCAGAAGCAAAAGGGCCACGGCAATCACAGACCTGCTCTTTCTGCGGCTCACTAGATGAAGAAAATACAGACTATTTTCCTCTGCGATCATGCAAAATAGCTCATGGCTGATTAAGGTTCTGTAAGACATGCAAAGTATCAAATAATCTATATTTTTAAGATTTGAATTGTGTAGCTGATTGCATGGGCATTTTCAAAGGCATTTTCAAATTCATGAAATCAGATATTTTCATGAGCATTAACTAGATGGAATAATTCATCTCTATTCAGGTATCAGTTCGTAGATTCATCGTTCTGTGGCCCAGATACCTTCAGGAAAAATACAGAGAATAACTTAACATGAACAGTAATTAAAAAATAAAATATATTTCTTCACAATGCATTAGGTATCCTTTCCACTTTGTACCCAGAAAGTGATGAAAACATCCTCGTTAGAAGGGGAAAGACCTTTAGGAAACCTGTTAAACATTCTCTTACCTGAACAAACCACATAACAAAGACTGAAACAGCTAGTATATATATATATGTACAGGATTTTTGCCTCAGTTGCTATTGACATATAGGAAGAAGAGTAAAGCTGACCTGGTACCCATCTGTTGTTCGACCATGCTATCATTAACACTACACTTTAAGTACCAGAATTCGGCAGAGCTGTTTCAGACAGAAGTAATAAAAAGCCAAATCTCACAGTTTGCAAGGAAATGCACCACTGCTTTTCAATATGAAACTAATACCCTAGTCAGTTCCCCTTTCATTTCCTTTTGTTCTCCCAAGACTATTTATATATTTGACCTTTTACCTGAGACCATATCTCTTAATAAACAGCTAAAGGTTACTCTGTTTCGCTTCAGTACAACCTTAACCTACTGCAATTACTGCCACAAAACACGTTCAAAGGTCACGAATTGTGATACGAATGCGAGAGAGAGATGTGGAAAACCATTATTTTTAGAGAGGATTGCAATATAGGAAAGGAAATGACAAACGTGGTAGTAATCCCGTGATACACCTCAATGCTGGCAACTACATCTGTGTAATATTACGGTATTTTCCAGAAGGAAGAGAAAAATGTGTCTCCAACTGCCCAGGAGGTCCAGTTACTGAATGTTGCCAAAAGTTAAACTGATAATGCTGGGATCAAACATAATTCCACAACTTGTAAAACGTTACAAAGGCTTCTTGGAGTGAAAACATTCATCTTCTTCGCCCATCCCCACAACTTGTAAGTGCCCTTCGTATACCAGCTGGCAGGGTTAAGGTGTCATGCAATAGGTTATTGACTGCAACTCAGCTTCTTATGGCTACGGCACAAATAAGGAGCCTGCAGCACAATTTAAGATTAAAAAAACAAATCAAAGCTTTACAAAGTGACACAAGAACATTGCTCTCTTGCTGAGTGTACCTAATGTGTGTGTGTTCAGTAACAACAGAGCTAAGATCAGTTCCAGGGGAACATTTTATTCTCCCTCGCAATTTTGAAACCTGGAGTCTGACTTCTCTATTTACTGTAATGCTATTCATAAATAGAAAAAGTACAATCTAAAAGAAAAACATGACCTAGCTATGGGAGAAACCCAGGCTCTTCAGACCTGCATCTCACATTACACTTGCTTAAACTCAGTGTTGGGAAAGCTAAATTGTATTTCTGATCTAAACCCCAAAATATTCACAGGCAAAAAAAGTTTTTCACCCATGGAATTCAGCAACGTTTCTTTTAAAAGAAGCATCTGACGTTGCAGCAAATTCGTGAGTCCTAAGTATTTCTATATTGTTCTAGTTAATAGCATAAGATTTCCAGCATACAGAGAACAGATTTCTTTCTCACTAGTGAAACCGAGATGTTTACCGCTGGCGATTAAGGTCAAATGCTGCTGGGATCTGCTGGATAGATCAGATTTTCAAGAGCATACATATTCAGACATGTACAGAGTGTCTGGTCCCCTGCGTCCCTTGCATTAAATACTCCTGTTGCTCTTGGACTATCCTGAGCCCTGATTATTACAAGTAAGTTCTGGGGCACCAGAAACCCTGTAAAGCAGCAGATGTTACAGGTACACCAGGGTGTACCAAACGGCTTCTCCTGGACAAACTGTGATCTTCAGAGTACTCGAAGAAGGGCTTTTCAAAACTTACAGGACTTATACTGAAGTCAATGACAACTTCACTACTCTTATAATGGGCCCCTCACTTCAAGAAGGACATTGAGGTGCTAGAGCGGGTCCAGAGGAGAGTGACCAGACTGGGGAAGGGACTGGAGGGGAAGTCTGGTGAGGAGAGGCTGAGGGAGCTGGGGTTGTTCAGCCTGGAGAAGAGGAGACTCAGGGGGGACCTTATCACTCGCTACAACTACCTGAAGGGAAGAGTTGTAGACAGGAGGGGGATGGGCTCTTCTCTCAGGCGATTTGTGACAGGACGAGAGGGCACGGCCTGAAGCTGCACCAGGGGAGGTTTAGGTTGGATGTTGGGAAGCACTTCCTCACAGAAAGGGGGATAAAACACTGGAACGGGTTGCCCAGGGAGGTGGTGGAGTCACCATCCCTGGAGGTGTTTAAGAAAAGACTGGATGCCACACTTAGTGGCACGGTTTAGCTGCTGTGGTGGTGGTAGGTCATAGGCTGGACTCGATGATCTAAGAGGTCTTTTTCAGCCTTAATTATTCTGTGATTCTATTCTATGATTCTATAAAAAGAATTAATTCAGTACTGAGCCTTCCCGAAGCTTCCAGTTTGAAACTACTACAGATGAAGCTAAAGATAGAGGTCAGTGAGAACTAAACCCCCACAGGTGAAAAAGTCTTACACTTCTTTACTGGATTAGTTTTAACTGCCTGCAATATGCCCTTGTTACAAAGACAGCGCTGGTTACCATCTATACAGAAGGAATAATGCTGATGAGTTTGAGTAACCTGATTAATTGAATGATTAATTAATGGGAAACAGAATAAACATTGGGGAATCTCAACAGGAGGAACTGAGAGATTCATTTTAGTAGAAAAATGCTCATCCTCTCACAAACCTCCTTTTTTTCCCTTGGGTACAGCAAGAATTCTCAGATATATCTGACCAGAGCAGGGGCTCACATGCTTATTTTACTGCACCCTGTTTCTTGGTGTTGAATTTAAAGCTTCTCTTTCAAAAGATGTTGTACTGGCTGAGATGGACTGCTCCCAAATACTAAATCACAATGTCACTCCACACACCCCACACCCCCCCAAAAAAACCCCTCCAAACCAAACAACAAACCAAGCAAACACAAAACTGCACTAAAACCAACCAATCAACCAACAACAGACAATGAATGAAAAACGTTTCAAGTAAAACAAGTGCAAACACAGACCAGGACACACATACACATACGGATCTTATTCGCTCTGAAATTCGGCTACGTGGTATTATCATGGGACAATGATAATATCGCAGGACATTTGTTCAAAGAAAAAATTGTGAGAGAGTAAAAGCAAAGTGCCTAAGCATCTCAACTGCAAAATTTGCCAGCTGGGTTCAAAAAAGTTACAGTATACTAAAAATATGGATAGCAGGATAGAAAGAGACATTTGTTATACGCCCCGCTCCCTTTAAATGTGCTAAATCTCGTATGTGTTAAAATGAAAACATTGTTGGTGGAACTCTAGCGAAAGAAATAGCAGCATAATCACTTACTACTTTATAGAGTTTAGCATTAACATATTTGTGTAAATATTCAGGATTGCATTTACTAACACCACAAGTAACAGATTTATAATCCCATGAATGCTTTAGTGAACTTTGAGAGCAGAAACATTCTGTTTTAATAATACATACAAGGAGTTGTCAAAACCAGCAGAGCTAGAAGCACTGGAAAGCTATTTCAAAATTACACAAGGAATTGTTTGGGGATCATCTGATTTTTTACTTGCCTTTCTGATTCACAACCTAGAGATATCCATAGTCCTCACTCCAGATTGCATCTGCTGCAGGTGAAGAGTTTGAAGGCTTATAAACTTTCCCCTACAAATCTCACATCGCTCATTTCCTGTCAGCTCGCATCTTAAAATGTCCTTCTGGCTGAATCACTACATAACCTTACGCTAAACACTGCTCAGCGGGAGACTGCAAAGTGAATTGTAGCTGAAGAAATACTAAACAGAAAACTGGGACACAGATTTCCACAGGTGCTCCTTCTCCTCACGCACTTTCCACCGACTCACATCTCCCATGTGAACCTACTCCTGCTCCTGGGGGCTCCCTGGCCCAGACAGGAGAAAACCATCGCAACTTGCCCAAATAAGGGGATACTGAATGAAATAGAAATGTTTGTTGAGACCTTCGGAAAGGATTTTCAAAGGAGTTCCCGCTGCCTCAAATAGGAAAAAACTAATCCAATCCTGAAAGCTGACCAGTAACACAATACTAAAATAGTCTCAGACATGAAATAAGAATAAAGAAAACTATCTAAAGACCCTGCAGGCTCAGCCAGGGCAGCGTAAGGTGGATTAGAAGCAGATGCCTTTACTCCTGATGTAAATGAGGGATTGCTCTCGTGTCTGTGGAAGGTATAACCATGGGGTCAGACCACTGAGGTGGCAGGGAAGAGTTAGCGGGAGGCCACTCAGCCATGGAGTTGGTGAGTTTTCAGCAGTTTTTCCTGGATCTTGTCAGAGATTAGATCTTTATGCTAAGGTATTTACGCAAAAACAGCTAGGAAAGGGAAAGAAACTTCAGTAAAGATCTTGCTTTACTCATCTAGGGTAACAGTCTGACATACCGTCTCTTTCAGTGGAGATGGAGCTTTACAACTCACCTCAAACGGAGTACAGCAAAGCCAAGATGGAGAACTTGATCATCTTTTCTTTCCTACCTCTTCCCAGCGATGAGGGGCTCAAAACCTACCAAGGGTGGAGTGATTTGGTCTGAGTGTTCAGTCAGAAGGAGCAAACAAGCCACTTCAAAATAGTGCTGCT
>WEIS01033242.1:9706-20067 GCA_013389965.1 Todus mexicanus | reverse complement strand
AGATGCTTTGCAAAGCTTAACATGTCCATAATCTACATGCAAGCCATTCAGCTTGACAGCACTAGGATGTGAAGAAGACGACTTGTCCCAGGTTACAATGTGCTTTAAGTAGGCCTTAGTAGGCAGCATGTTTTAAATATTACAACTGCACGTGTTTCAAAGGGAGTCAAATGGCCTTTCCTTACAACACGCAGCCAGGTTAATTCTTCCAAAAAATTAGAGACAAATCTTCTGGCTGTTCTTCAGACATCAAAATGATGTAGATCCCGATAGGCAGCTACAACTGGGTAACAACAGCACCGTGCAGAGCTGTGGCAAGAAATACAGCAGCCTGCTAGAAATCAGGGTTTATGTTCGTGGCTCTTCCAGATCAAGAGCTGCCTCTCCCTCCTTTCTCCCCGTCTTCTCCTTCTCGTAGCTGCTGCATTCAGCTCACTTCTACAATAACGATGTTCTCATTGCAAGAGTGTGTTTGAGCCTTACTCGTACCTTATAAGCTAATGATTGGCTTTGCCCCACCGAACATGGAGGTGTCAGTAGGTATTAATAATACTGTGAAAGAGATAACAGTATTTCCATAAATTGACCTTCTCTGATGATGACTTCACCCCATTTTCTTCAGTTCCGTTTAATGACTTGAAGAGTGCTCGGTGATGAAACCATTCCCAAGCATAAATTATTCACTGCAGGAAAAAAAGAAGTTCCATTTTGCAATTTTCCATCAGTGACTGAGCCTCGGTAGGTGAATTGTCTTCAGAGGCAGAACAATCCTGACCCTCGTAAACTTATTCGCACCCTATTTTTTTAAAAAAATAACAAAAAAAGAGTAATTAATATGCAGAATATTTAAATGCAAATATATTTTTATATAAATATATGTAGACTAAAGCTTTTCTTCAAAATAAGTGTTGACCCATCAACTCCCACACTTAAAAAAATGCATATAACGTAGAAAGAAATCTGTCTTTTAAAATACTTTTACTGTAGCTCATTAACAAGGAATTTCATTTAAAAGATACAAATAGGAAAGATCAAAGGGCTGGCCTAGTACCAACACAACCATAAATATTTTAAATGCTTGACATTACATACCAGACACAAATAAACATGGAAGCAAATTATAGCTTGTATTTCTAAAGATAAAAATACATCCCATCTGCATGTTAATATTTGCATATTTGGTACTGGCTCTTAAGTTACTTGTTTGAAAGGAGGATTCTTCTAGTATCTCCCCATGGCTTGTAGTATCACACCACCACATTCAACTAGAAGTCGATGCAGAGAAAAATCTCTCAGCCTTTTTGCAGGAAGGATTTTTCCAGGCAGGATGTGCAGGTACCCGCTGCCTTTCCCTGCTGTTGTTCCTGACCTGCTTCCTTGACTCCTCCAATCTGCTGGAGATGGTGGGGTGGAGCCAACCCTGTGAGAAATGTGCTCCTTGATGAGCTAGCAATTCTCCACCAGCTAATAAGAACGGGCACCATATAGAGGAGCCTGTTTGCAGCTCCAAATCATACTTGGTATCAATACGATGCCTGTTTTCTCATTTAGGTTTCTAATTTTTTTACATACATTGCAGCCTTAGCAGATTAAAAGTGTGAACCTTTGGGGTACAGCAAGGTCTGTTGAGGCCTATATATTGTCGCGAATGAAAACTAGGCATGGATTTATGCTGCGCATCAGGGCAGAGGCCAGAGTTTTTGTTCTGTGAGCACAACTGGATCTCGTGATAATGAGCCAGGACCAGTTGGAAATTTCACAGAGGGTTTTTGTAAATTACTTTCCCATTTAGGCACATTAAAACACCAAACTATTTCTTTTCCTTTTAAGATGTATCCTTTCAAAGATATCCCTTTCCCTAACGCTGTCGGGACTCTCATTGTTAAGCCTCAAGATAGGAGGCAATAAAAGGAAAGCTGTTGTATATATGCATCGTAATCTTCCGATGTTCAGGGGAACGTAATCTTATATTAGGAACTACCTGGCTGTTCCAAGAGCTCCCAAATTACGAAGATCTAAATCAAACCTGGTGGACCATCATATTTTAGCCCTTTGATGGATTTCCTCTCGCCTTTTACCCTTATTACCGTGGAACCGCACCGAAGTTGTAATTCCTGAAGAGTCCCCAGAATGGTAAATGCAGTTCAGGTCTGGGCACTTGCTGGTTTCTGCACTTTGAAAGGTAATGAATAGGAACAAGTACAAGTGCAATTGGATATGTAGGCTAGAGGCGCTAAGTTGCAGCCTCAAAGAGGTCATGCTGAAATGAATTTTTAAAAAGGACTATAAAATTGCATCTAAGATAGATGGGGTGCAAAAGCAATATTTAAATGAAATTGTTATGGATATAAGTCACTTGCCAGGCATTCTAACTATTTCCAACATAAAATATGTTTTCACTTCATATATAAAACATTGTTATTATTCACATCCTGTGTCACGTTAACATATTAAAACTTAAATGTTTAATGCATATATTAAAATTTTGTGTCATCATTAACACCGCTGATGAATACCCTTTAACAAAAAGAATGGAAAAGATATGTCAAGGCAGATAATTTTTACAATTAGAATAAAAATATGTAACTTAAAGTGTGATAAGATAAAACCGTTTAATTCAAAGTTTCGCAATCCCCTCTCCTTGCTCGTGGGAATCCAGCTGCCATTTGTTTTCCTATTAAATGACATTTCAAATACTTTATTATAAACATAAATCACATCTCCTTTTGAGAAGGCAAGTGACAAACTAAATTTGAGGTCTGACTTGCATTTCTGTGCTCTGCCCAAGACTAAATAGATGAGCAGTTGCTTTATAGATTGCATTTGATGGATAAACAAAGAGAGGCAGTAGGTTATGGAAAACATGTCACTTGGAACTGACATCTGCTCTCATAATTCGTGAGCGTCTTACCCTGCCGTGTCACCTCTGCAGACATCAGTTCCCAATCCTTGTGAATTCACAACATCCAGGGGAAGAGGTTTGGTCTTTTTTCAAGTCAAGCTGCCTCTCGTATAACACAAACCTTTCCTCAACGGGGGATGTTCTGTTCCGTGCGGTCAGGTGGGTGATGAGAAACGCCCTCGGTACCAGGGTGGATGTGTGGAAGGACACGGAGCTGCATGGGAGCAGGAAGGTGTTGGCACAGAGATGTGATCAGTGTGCTCAGGCTGTATGGGAATGCATTGTATGGGCAAACAACTGTGGTGAGCGAGATGCCACTCGGTACGAGATGACGCTGCAGGTCAGACCTTGGAGAGCTGGCGTGTGCTGGCTTCAAGACCTCTTCAACCTGCCCTTGGTTGTGCTGGGCGCTTTCCTAACCGAGAGAGATCAGACAGACATGGCTGAACCACCACCAGCCACGCAGCAATCACACCACGCGGTCCCAGCTTCTCGCTCACTGGGCTTGTTTGACCTTGTTGAACCTTCCAGAGACATTTTTCTCCATCAGCAATGATTTCCTTCCCAGTCAAAGCATGTCCACCTGACACGCAGGAGGTGTTGGTCCATTGACACTTCTCCCATTGACCCACACAGAGCGAGTGCACACATGGGTGCCACCAACGCACAAATCTGTTTGACCACTTAATCTGGGTGATAAATCTGGGGTAGATATTTTAATATTGTGTCACGGTTACGCTGGTTTGTATCAATTCTAGAGATACTTGAGGACTGCACTGAATTTACCTGAATTGATGAAACAGGGGTTCATAAAATCATAGAATGGTTTGGGTTGGAAGGAACCTTTCAAGGTCATCTAGTCCAACTAGATCACTAATTAAGGCTTTGCAAGTGGAGAAAGGAAATCAATTATCTTAATTAAACACTTGAAACCTACAAGGTGCAGCATATTCACTTGGAAATCCCCAGTATTTACAAGGCAGAGTTTCCAGTTCTTACATTTTTATTAGCAGTTTTATAAAGATCACAGTGGTTTGGGGGGTACTTTTTTCCTAAAAACAAATTAATATAGTCAAGTGGTTAAAAGATAATCGCTGCTTTCATTTAAATATGCTGCATTTCTTGATCATTCAGCTGTAGAGAAAAAAATAAAAGATTCAGGGTCCACAATCAAAAAGATGAGCAAATAAATCTTCAAGTATTTGTTGGAGGTTTTGTGTAAAATTGTTGGGCTTTAATCCACTTTTAGTGACCTGACTGAAGCTTTTTGAAAGCCTGGCACTGGCAATATCAATGCTTTTGTCACACGGATTGTCAGCATGTATTTGGAATGACCTGCATAATTTGTTTGTAACAGAGCCCAAACATTGAAAACATTATACTCTTTTTTGTAAGTCTTTACAAAATATCATGAAGAAACACTAGCCTCTCTCCATCTTGCAAGACTGTACCATCCTTTTGTATTTCACCTGTGAGTGTGGACGAAAAATTGAGTTTAGCCTGATTAGTAACCAAATTATTTGCAATGGGGAAGCGACCGTCCTGCTAGAACAGCAAGAACAAACTTCACCTCACTTTTTCATGATGCAAAGCAATAAACAGGTTTAAATATTTGCTTTCCCATGAGTATTTCTCCGTCTTCCACTGGCGCAAAATGACTTAGGAACAGCTGTTTAATGATATTTGCTTCAGACAGATAAATCATATTTGTTTCGGAGAGAAAGAGCAAGAGCTTTGTAGGGCTTTGAAAATTTCTGTGCATAACTCCCACTTTTGAAAAACCCTCCCTTAAAAACCTCTGAATTTTTCCTCTGTCATTCAAAGACCTTTTCCAGTTGGATGCATCTTAAAAAAGTCAAATCTTGGAATATTCTTGTTATTGTTTTAGGAACATCAGAAATGTTCAATTTATGCCAGAGAAGTCTGGCTTAAAAAAATAGATATTTTAAGTCAGCTAATGCAATGCTGACTTTCATGATACCTCAAAAATATATATAAAAGCAAGAAGCATGTGGGGTTTCCCTCACCTTTTCTGGGATCGGTTGGCTTAATATTAGTGAATTTTTATTTTAAAAAAAATAAAAATGAAGATTTCTAATGAACAGAGTATAAAAGCAATACTGAAAGAAGGTTATTTCTGGAGAAATATTTCTGACATAGAAAATGATCTACCAGTAGGTAAGAAAAGAGAACTAATTAGTTCTAATAACTAATGATGAAAATTACAGGAATTTTTTTTAATACCCTGACACATAGCAGAAAACATCAGATTCGGGTGAATCTGATGAATTCAAGGAATCAGATTCCTAATTACATTTACTGTTTAATACTTAAATTTTTTAACACTGAAATTGTTCAAATAAAAAAAGGCTACTTTCTATAAAAAACTCTACATCTTTTCAATAGCCATTTTTTAATCACTCATGCATACATTAAATCTTTTTTTAGAAAATAAAATCTTCAGAAAATATATCCTTAGTCTTTGCGATACGAGTATAACAGTTTCTCTGAAAGTAAATTAACTTGCAGTTGCCTTTTACTCGGTAATAACGTGAAAAAAGGCACGGCTAAAATGATATGTGAATGCCTAACAAAAAACAAAGAAAAGGAAAAATAATACCTGAAAAAGTTATGGCAGATTAAATGAAGTCATGTTCATACAAAGGTAAATGAAGAAAATCTGACTGCATTTTTCACCTAAGTCTTAGAATATCTATTTTAGAAATAAAATTACTGTACTTATTTTATATTTTGTTTAAGTAAAAAGTAAAGGCAAAGTAAAAAGTAAAGGCAAAGTAAAAAGTAAAGGCAAAGTGCTGAATTATAAAAAAAGAAAAAAGAAAACATGATGGAGCTTATAGTCTTGATGTCATCATGAAAATAGGGTGAATATACCAGGAACAAAAGTCAGCTCTTACACAATTTCACATAATCATGTGGTGCCTCACATTCTACAAGCCTATTTAGGAAAAAGATAATTTAGAGGCAGCTCAGGTACCAACACGGGCAGGCTCTGCACAGGCAGTTGGGGCAGACCATGCTTTGGCAACGACACCAATGAGCACAAAATGCCCCGTATTACCTGGAATGACACCTAGGCTCTCCTGCCCTCTAAAGCAGGACACATGCACCCCCAAATCTGCTGAAACATGGCTAGGAATTGCTTGGGGTGATAGTGGCTGGTGGCATTAGCAAGTCCAAAGCCATGTTGGAGCAGGTCCAGAGGAGGCCACAAGGCTGGAACCCCTCTGCTGGGAGGCCAGGCTGGGAGAGCTGGGGGGGTTCAGCCTGGGGAAGAGAAGGCTCCGCGCAGACCTTCTGGGGGCCTCGCAGGGCTTCAAGGGGCCTGGCAGAAAGATGGGGACAGACTTTAGAGCAGGGCCTGTGGGGACGGGATGGGACGGATGGTTTGAAACTAAAAGAGGGAAATTTAGACTAGAGAGAAGGAAGAAGTTCTTTATACTGAGGGCGGTGGAACTCTGGCCCAGGTTGCCCAGGCAAAGCTCTAACCAAACAGCACAGTTTAGCCTCAGTGTAAATGAGTGTTTAATTAAAAACTGTCACATATAGCCAAGTTTGGGGTTATTTTTATATGAATGTTTACTCAGCTAACGCACTGCAAATCAGCGTTTAATGGTGGAAGGGTGACAAAGTCCTGAATGCCATCAGAATAGAAAATAAAGAAAGGAGACTCACAAACCACTGTTTCTAATGACACAGAAAGCAAGATGCATCATGAACTAGATGCCAGTAAGCAAGGCCAAGAGGCTGAGTTGCTCTGGACACCTATAAAATGGGTGGGAAAAGCGCCTCTGTGTGACCTTGAAGCTTCTTCACCAGGCGTCTCACAAGCTTGGTGTGAGTGTAATTTTAAAAAGCTGAGCTCAAGCAATCAGTTTCAATGTTCAGATTGTTTCCTTCTTTCCCGAAGAGCAGTTGCTTGCTCACTATTTCCTCCGAGGCAGGTGCTGCACCCACCTCAGCGGGGTTGGCTGTCCTCTCTAGAAGGCTTCCCCAGTGCAAGGTAGGCTGACCACCCTAATGATGAGAGCTGCCACTTCCAGTGCTTGCAGTGAGGAAATTCAGCTTGACTCGGGGTAGGAAGCCCTCTCCTGATTTCCATAGACAGCGATTGCAGTAGTAAGCAAGAAAGGAATGGGAGAAGCAGAAGACATTCTGGGAGTGCCAAGGGGAAAGTACTCTGAGAACGGTTGAAGAGGGTTGAAGGGTTGGGCCTGAAGGAGCTGAGAAAAGGGTGCAGGAACACAAGGCATGGGGGAAGGGTGTCAGAAAGCAGACAGCGCGTGTGTAAATGTAGGGCAAAAAGGAGCGTGAAGTGTCCCAGCAGAATGGGGGATGCAATCTGTAGACTGAAAAATAGTAGCACGGCAAAGCCTCTAAGAATAATTGCATTACAAAACCTCTGATGATCCAGAGGCGCTAATATATATTCATGGCTAATATGCACAGATCTATGTAGGCACTCTTGTAAAATATACACTTATCCCTGAAATATTCATAGATAATTTGTATACACTACATTACACATAACTACTTGCTTATAGATATTTGTATTTCATGATTTTCAGGGTTGCAGCAGTACAGGTATTAGGACAGTGGAGCAGCTCCACTCTTCCCCTATCACCCACTGAACAAGCAGAAAAGAACACACTGTGCTCCGTTGAATTGTGAAAATCACAAAAAACAACAACAAAAAAAAGGAGCAACAACGTGGTTAGGAAAGTTTGTCTGTCGTGAAGCCAAATGGAAATTAAAAGCTGCCCTGAAGACCTTGCAGGCTAACAGGGAAAGGTAGAAAGCACCTGTAACTTCAAAGAGCTGCCCAGCCTGTGGACAGGGCAGCCCTTTTGCCCCCCAGTACACCCCAGTACAGGACGAGCAGCTTTGGCACATCTAGGAGCGTGAATTGTCTGGAGGCCCCAAGATGTACAGTGCAATGTGGGGGTGTAGCCGTTTCCCTTGTGTCCAGAGGCATTTATTCAGTTGGCTACCTGTGTATGGGGATATAACCACGTACAACAAACACACAGTTGTTCAATGCCTGCCAAGCTTGAATACCCACATATATACAGTCTTTACTGAGGGAACTATGGCCTCTTCATCTCCTTTTGCATTTGAATAAAACCATTTCTGAAGTAGCTAATTACATACAACGTATTAGTAAGAATCTCACCCATCTTCCTTTAAATTAACGAACCTGAACACAGCTCACCATGAGATTCCAGGAAGACCTTAAGAGTGTTTCCCCCCTGCAACATCCTTTCAATTCATCTTGATTTTACTTTGCTAGAAAGTGTGTCTCTGTAACTCGCGGTGCCGCGCGATGTGCCCCGCTGTGACATGAGACGTCGGGTTCTGTCAGTCACATCAACTGATGTGATGCGACGGAGCCTAATGTGATGGGACCGATGCCCTGCCGAACACGTCCTGCGCCACTGCGCTGTTCGGAGGCTGGTTTCTCCGAGGAGAAATGGAGTGAAGGAAGCCAGACTTCCCATGGCAAACAAGGCGGAAGGATTTTTGGAAAGGAAAATGCAATCAGGTGTTTGCTGCCTATGCAGGTACAAGTAGCGTAGAAGGTTTCTTCTGCTTTTCTATTTGTTTGCAGCAGCACTTTGATGATACCCAGTCATTAATTCCACACAGGTTGTCTGTCCATCCTATTAAACCCTGCCTGGGGTCACATCAAGCAGACAGGTTGGGTTCTAAGACTATGGCTTTCTCTTCCGACAGCGCCAGCCCTCGGAGCTCCGCACCTTGTTCCCACTATCAGTCCTCTCACATGAAGTAGCCACATGGGCTGGTGAAGCCCAGACGAAAGCAAGTCAGTCCTGTCCACATAAGCTGCCAGCAGCACAGCTCCCAGTCAAACTGGATGGGTAACGAGAGCAAATTCTCTCTCTCTCTCAAGCCAGCTCCAAGGGAGAGCTCAAGCAAGCATTATTTATTAGCTCTCGGCAAAGCTCTCCGCTCTGTGAAGTGTTGACCATCCCAACGCTGCATTATCACTAGTTTCACAGTAATGATCTTAAAGAAGTGCTCTGGCACTAAGCGGCTATTTCAATTTCAGATAAAGTCCAATTTTGAAAATGGCTTTGTTTACATGGGTCAGCCAAATCACAGTGAGATTGCTAATGAGCTTCTCCCTCCAAAAAGCACCCCAGTTTCTGTATCTATTGCTTAGGGTAGAAATGCACCACTGTTCATTATTCTCATTATGGAATAGAGAAAGCCCTTTGGGTTACACAGAAATAGGGGTGAAAAATCTTGTCTCAGAACCCACAGAAATGTGTAAGAAAGACGGTATATCATTGCTGGAACCATTCCAGGTCAGGTTGGCCAGGGCTCTGAGCAACCTGCTCTAGTCGAAGCTGTCCCTGCTGAGTGCAGGGAGGTTGGACTAGATGATTTTTAAAGGTTCCTTCCAACTCAAACCATTCTGTGATTCCATGGTACGTGTCTTCTGGCACAATTTCTCAGGAACAGGTCAGCCTTGCTGCTATTATACAAAGGTTCATTTAAAAAAAAAGCCAAATCCAAACCCATCCATTTTTATGTAGTTAAATAATCAATTTATGCTCCCACTCACAGTTAATCTCACAAGACTGTATGCTTCATCCCTATAAAAACTTTTGTTTTTATTTTATTTTGGAAACTAAAACCAGCGTAGAGCAAGGTAGACAAGTGCGTCGGAAGAGAAAAGTAACCAAAAAAGCCTTTCTTTTAAAGAAAGCAGCATCAGGGTTGTTTGTTGCTGGCACCAGAGGTGTTACCTTGGTAGAAGACAGAAAGCAAGCTGGGTGGAGGAGCAGCAAGAGTCAGAGAGGAAAACTAAGAACTGGAGCTTAAAAGAGGCTTGGAAGGTCTCCATTTCTATCAGCAAAACTCACAAAGCCAAGTCGAGCTCCACTTACAACAAACAAGAGAGGCTGCGTGTCCAGGAAAGCCAGTCCCAACGCTGAGCTGAGTGGCAGAGGGGTTATTGAAAATGAACTGATAACAAATACTTCATAGAGCAGATGCATGAAACCTTCCTTCTCTGCTGTATGGAGCTGCCAACCTGCAACTCTGAGTCAAGCAGCTTTTAAAAACTCACATTTGGAGCCAAGAAACAGTCGCTTGTACTTAGGACTATAAATTGGGAATGGAGATGACTGTCTCATTCCTCCTGATAGGAAGATGAGCTGGCGGGACCAGCATTCCCCCTGGGAAGTAAGTTCAAACACTTCCAAACTGGGGACAAGGCTCAGGTTTCCCAGTTCAACCTCCTCATCAAATCCTATTTTCCAAAAGGCACTTTCCTTTTTGACTACACCACACCCCTTTCCCCTCAGGCCTTCAAACCGAGCCTTGGAATGACAGTGACTGTGCACTGGGGTAATTGCGGAGCTGCTGGGTGCACACCTACCTCCCCAGGCCCATCACGAGGTTCAGATGT
>WEIS01033241.1:7754-32684 GCA_013389965.1 Todus mexicanus | reverse complement strand
AGAAAGAAAAAAAATTAAAATATTTTATTTACACTGTGTTATAGTTCCATGGACCGGTTTTCTGCCATGTGCTTCTAGCAACACATCAGTCTTCACATATATCCTTTGTGTAATCCCAGGAATACTCTGCAGGACTGAAGTTCTCAGGTATGCTCTCATTCATTTAATTTTGTACACAGACATGCGAGAGATACACCCCATCGGGAGACCACCCTGTATTTCTCAGACTTTTAGTTCTTAGCCTGCTTTGCTTTGTGCTGACAACAGGAGAAAAGTGCAGTCGTAAATCTAAGCAAGGGGCAAAAATAAATACCAGAAACCTTACGAAGAGCTATATACAGGGGAAATAGATCTGTAGGCCATCCATGCTTAAGCATGGATTGTGTCCTGGTTGGGTAGGGTGTGTACGGCAGTTGCTGTTCAAACAAATGACTGGCTGCCCCTGTCTGATATGTACAGTTGAATACAGGTCCTTAATCCCTAGAGCTGGTTGTGCTTCTTATTAAATAGTTTGTGTACCCAAAGATGAACATACGCTCTACTAAATTCACAATAAAAACACAGTAAAGATTTCAGGTGATCCATTACCAGCTGCAGTTTCAAGCGACTTCCTACATTTGCAGATCCTGGACAGTCAGGGTCCGACAGAGTTGATTTGGAAACATGCAGCGCAGCTGCTTCCCAGTGATATGCCTGAGGATGTGGGACATGTAAGTAGCCTGGAAGGATGCAAGCCAACCTGCAAAGCCGCTCTCCCATTGTATGACATGATACATGTGCATTTTGCGCGCATAACGAGTGAACGTTGTCCACAGTCAGAGCAGCCTGCATTTGAAGAGTTTCTGGGGAAAAGTATGAGTACGACCTTGGTGAATGCTTCTTATGGGCCATACCTGCTCCTGGCTTACACTGCATTCTTTCCTACTGCTTTATGTTAAGTCTGCCTTCCAGACTCTTTTTATACACCTCTCTTTAAACCATCCCTAGTCTTGGGGTGGTTTTAAAAGCATTTTTAGTTGAGTGATTTTTAGTCTCCAAGTAATGCCAGTTTCCTTTCTGAACATAGATAAAATACACCAGATGTGCCCTGACCTTGCCTTTAAACCAGAAGGAGTACCACCAGGAAGGAAAGGATGCTGCTAGTTGACAAATGGAACTGATCAAGGGAAGTCATCTCTTCATGTGCAAAAATACGTAGATGCATGAAAAGCCTCATGCGCTCATACCAGGGAGAACCCATCAGCTGTGTTGTGCTGCAGGGGTGTGTGATGTGATTTATGTATAAAGCCAAGGAAAGTATATAGGGAAGCAATATACATTTCTTTCTGTGTGAAAGATTATTTCAATATAAGATGAAGAAAGAAGCCGGTCATTTAGCAGCTTCATGGTGATTACTTCTTGGCACCAATCCACTTGTAAGTTGTTGTTCAACTTTTATGCTACTTTACAGCTGATGCAAACAGATAAACAGCAAAGTCCTTCCATAGAAAGCTAAAAGCAACCTGTATATAACATGTCTAAATGCTTTTAATCATTCCAGCCCCTTTCACAAATGTATTTCCATATCTAGTTTTAGTTAACCTCCTTATTTTTCCCTTTGTTCTCACAATTTGACCCTGTTTCTTAATGCTTCGGAATACTTTACATTGTTTTTCTTCCTTGCACTTAATAAAAGATCTGAAAGGATCAAGCAGCTTGACTTAGGAATGCGCAGTTTTAATAGTTAAAATCCTCACAAAAGTAAAAATATCAATTAAAAAAATGATTCTTCGTGTCTCCAGTCTAATATCCAATGAAATACAACCTAGTTTTCTGAGCTGTTTTATTTTCTCTGAATCACAAATGTAGCAAGATAGAACACAAAGTGTGCCTGATAGAATGTAGATAGATAGAATGCAAGACAGAACGTAGTATGTGCCATTTCCTTTTACTTTCTATTTTTTTCCCCCTCTTCTAACTGAGCAGATCATTTCTGCCAGCGTGCTTTTTATAATATGAGGGGTGCCCTCCCTACCTGTGATAATTCGAGGCAACAGGAGCACAGTGTTTACTAAATGGATGGGAATGACAAATACAAATACACCTCCCTTGTTTCTCCCTTGCCCCCTGTTACTGAGCATTATATAGCAATTTCTAGACAGGGAAAAAAAGTTCATGAATTTTACCACACTACACGAAGTCAATTTTACACGTATATTTCTGTTTGAGATATTATACTATGTATTAACATTCAACTGGCAGCCAAGAGAGGTCATTAAAATTAAATATTTGAATTAGCAACGAAACTTTGCAAATGTTTAAGCTGTGAGTATAACTTCTCTGCTGTGAATAGTCTCCCAAAATCTTTGGAAATTATCAAGTAGTTGAATGCATGCCTTAAGCTCTGCAAGATCGGGCCTCCAATACATTTCTTAAAGTCCATTTGGAAGAAATTTGTTGAAATACTGCACTCAGTTCACAAATTTCATCATAAAGGTGCATGTTGAGGGTAACATACCTTGACTTCCACACAGGAAGATTCCCGATTTCTCCTTGGTAGGGAGCCTGGCACAACTGGGGCATGGCCATACTGATGCCAAGCAGTAGGTTTTGGTTTTTAAAGTGAAGCGAAGACACAGCGATGCTCTCGAGTAGTCTGAGCCAGCAATAAGGTCTGCCCAGTGGGCTCCAGACTGTGTTTGCCACTACACAAATAACCAAGAATTAGTACAAAGAAGAGAGTTTAGATGTTGGCCACAGTATAAAGTGTGGGCAGGCACTGGCCACGTGAACTGGCTGCCCAAGTGCTCGCAGCCTGCTGAAAAGGCTAAGGAAGGCTTAGCTGAGGAACCCAGTCACTTAGGACCTTGCAAACATACCTTTGTTAGATAAGAGGTCTTTTGTATTGATCTATTTGCTTAGGGAAGAGAAAAAAAAAAAGAGAAAAAGAAAGGGGAAAGGTGGCGGAGATGGCTTGAAGTGATATAAAACACCTTCTTAAGGCTTTCACTGACATTCAATTTAATTACCTCAATTGTAAGCTCAACAAATACAGTCCAAGAACAGTGCAGATTTCTAGAAATGTTTAAAACACTCTAAAAAATATTCTGCATTGTTTGCAATATATCTAAGAGTCTCATACATCTCATTCCCTGAATGACCTATATTTTTTTTTTCCCTGAGGATTTCACTGGGCTGCAACTGCCTTTGACTTTGGTGTTCCCTGGTTCACGTGAATACAATAGGACAATGAATCTACTCTGTCTTGTCATAAGGATGCATGAGTCATCTCTTAAAAAAAGACAATAGCCATTGACTTACTCCATTGTGCCCTTTGGAGCTGCCTCCCTTCAGTGTAGGAAGACTGGTGTAGTTTTGAACCAAGAACCTGAGCTAAGAATAGTCATCATATAGACTTTTACTGAACTGAGAAGGAGCCTCAGAAGCAAAATAAATACTAATGCAAGGCTTTTCAGAGGAGAATTAGCAGAGTGCTAAAGGAAAGAATGATTAAAAGAAAAAAAAAGGTAAGAGTAGATGTTGGTTATTAACAACCATTATTTGTATTTACTGAGAGCACTTCAATGACTATACAATTTGATCTAAAATTTGAGATTTGATACATAGATGCAGGAGATTCAACATACATAATCAAGGAACAGTTTGGAAACCTTCAGATCTTACCGCAGATAATGTAAATATCACTGTAAGAACGCTCTTATATTTTCTATTCATTCACCAGTATTTAATAGAGGGGGAAATTATGGAGATATTTGGGGGTTTACCACAACTTAGTAGGTCGTAGTTTCATGATAACAGAAATTTATGACAGCTGGTTAGCTATTCCACATACCTTGGTGTTAAACATGAAGTACTTGTGAATCATTAAATGTTCATCCTGTTCAGCCCTCAATCTATGTTATCTTTTATCCCTCTTCTTCCTCAGAAACCTTTCAGAGAGGAATTTCCTCCAGCTGCATGCTCTTATATCATCACAATGGTGATGTGATAAGGCAAAAGGCACAGAAGTCTGAGCTAGCTTTTTTCCTGTCGAAAAGTTTTGTACATGTCACAAAGCAAGAGGCTGTAACAGTAGCTTGGTTTGCCCATTCACTGCTCCAGTTACACCTAAGGCTAGTCTTGGTTTCTCCAAGATCCTAAACATCTATATCATAGACTCACAGAATTGTTTAGGTTGGAAAAGACCTTTAAGCTCATAAAATCCAACCACTAGCCCAGCACTGCCAAGTCCACCACTAAACCATGCCAATAAGTGCCACATCTATACATCTCTTAAATCCCTCCAAGGGATGAGGACTCCACCACTTCCCTGGGAAGCCTGGGCCAGGCCTTGACAACCCTTTCTAGGAAGAAATTTTTCTTCATGTCCAAACTAAACCTCCCCTGACACAATTCGAGGCCATTTCCTCCGTCTCTTGTTCCTTGGGAGAAAAGGCCAACCCCCACCTTTGGCCCTGTTAATTTTCTTCCTACATAAACTCATGGCATTCTTGTAGTCCTCTTGAGTTGCCTACCCTGTCTTCCAACGGTCATAAATATTGCGACAAAGGTACCAAAGGTCTGTTGACTCAAGTAGAGCTGACCTGAGAGCAGCCGTTGAAGTCCATTTCCATCTGCGTTGGCCACAGTCCAGAGCCAGTCTTGATCAAATACAATCCAGTGCTAAGGATGCAAACACTCTTTCCAGAGACATCAAAGCAAAATGAGGTGTGCTCCACTGACAGCAGCATCAAGCTCTGCCTCTGTTGCGTCCCATCTTGCACCATGAATGAAAAAAAAAAGTCATTTCAAATCAGATTTAAAGATTAACCGGTTTCTTGCACTCTGATACATCCAGGCTTACAATAATAGAGGTTATTTACAGAACTTAAACTGCAACTTAAACATTTCCATTTTTACAGAATCATTGTTGTCTATTTATGGTTGACTTGCAGGTTGGATTGTGGTGGTTTTTCTTCTATTAGAGCAAACTAGGCACAGCATCCTGAAACTTCCTAGTTTTCCACCCCAGACCGTCAACTCTTCTTCCTTGCCAAACACATGAACTCACACAACATGCAGACAAAACCTACTCTTTCCGTGCCAGACCTGCCCAGTCCCTCAGAAAATTGGAACCAACTCACTAGAACAACTCTTTCTGAACACTCCGTTCAGACTTCCATGGATGTCTGGTTTTCCCTCTGCATCACCCTTCTCCTGTGAGAGGTCATCCCTGCTCAGCACCTCCGTACAGGCACCAGCAGAAAGTGCTTGATAATCACAGTGGAACATCCCTTGAGCACAGCCTGCACAGTTTCCACAGAGGGTCGTGTTGAGTTTTCAGCTTCAATCTGCCCCCTCGTGGATTTACCTCAGCAAAGGCTCTTATAGATACCTGTTTCTCCTGTAGGACCACAGCTGCAGGGTCAGCTCCATGGGCTGCTGTTCCTCTCTCAGCTTTGGGGAGGGGCAGCAGCCAGGCAGGCACAGCAAGACCTCACAGCTACCACAGGCACACAGCCTACTTTGCAGTTTTCAAGCAGTAATGCCTCACACCTGTATTTTTCTCTGTAGAGGCATGATTTGTACTGTTAATTCCATTCCAGAGCACAAAGAGAGGCTCTGCTTCCACTGGAAGCAGCCACAGCCCATGAACAGGAGACAGAAGAAATGTGGCGACCCCACGCGTGTCATCAGCCCCAGGAATTCAACAGGGGCAAGCAGGATGATGCAGAACTTCAGTTGTCATGCAAGTGCTACAAGACAGTCATCAGCTGGAAAGGCATAAGTTTGTGAGATTACCTTGGAGTTCAAAAGAAGATGGGATGAATTAGTCCTAAGCAATGGTGCTTAAACTTTATGCACTATGAGGCTTCAAGTGAAAGCAAGGGAACACATAAAAATGCAATGTGCAGGGTCAGATTCAGTGCTGTGGTAAGCCTGTTTGGTTTGAGAGCAGTTAAAAGTATAAACCTAAGAAAAAAAACAGTGGCTATGAGGTAAAATGTGGAAAGGAATGGAACGGAGGAAGAGAAGGGAGACTCGTCCGGTTTTATTAGTAAGATGAGCAGCTGCCTTCATTGCTCAGGGAAGGTAGCTTCACGTATTTGTATGTGAATCTCTCAACAGCAAATCCTTTCTGCACTTTAAAATAATAAAAATTAACTGACGTGATTTTCCATAGCCACTCTTCACCTCAACCTGCTTTGAAAATTTTTCTATTTATCCACTTGCTTCACAGGAAATTGCTGTGTGGAAGAGCCAGACCATCTGAGCCACGTCTGTGCAATGAGTCCAGCAACAACAGGTACAGGCAAACCAAGCCATTGCCATTGCCTGGTGCTCTAATTCCATAGACCAGGATCCCAGAGACATTCCCTTCTTGGTGCATCAATAGCTTTGTACCCAAACCCATGGTAAGGTGGTAACTCTACAATTCTGGAGCCCCCAACACGTGACAGACATTGAACTGTTGGAAAGGGTCCAGAAGAGGCTACGAGGATGATCAGAGTGCTGGATCACCTCTCCTATAAGGACAGGTTGAGGGAGTTGGGATTCTTCAGCCTAGAGAAGAGGAGGCTTCAGGGAGACCTTATAGTGGCCTTCCAGTACCTGGAGGGGGCCTACAGGAAAGCTGGGGAAGGGCTGTTTCCAAGAGCTTGTAGTGCTAGGACAAGGGGTAATGGTTTCAAGCGCTGTAAGAGGGTAGGTTTAGGCCAGATGTCAGGAAGAAATTCTTTGCAGTAAGTGTGGTGAGACACTGGCACAGGTTGCCAAGAGAAGTTGTGGATGCCCCATCCCTGGAAGTGTTCAAGGCCAGGTTCAGTGGGGCCTTGAGCAACCTGCTCTAGTGGGAGCTGCCCCTGCTCATGGCAGTGGGGATGGAACTAGATGACCTTTAATGTCCCTTCCAACCTAAACCATTCTATGAATCTATGAAATCCACGTCAGCAGCAGTTTTCTAGTAAGTTCAGGAGATCGCTTAACTACAACTGCTTAGAGCAACAGCCACAGAAACCTGACAGAGCATGTTCCAGCAGCAGAATGTTGCTGTAGCACAATCCATTTCCTTCACAAACCTTGCAAACTTTCCGAAAATCACTGTGCTCACTGAATAAACACTGAACAGAAAAGGAATGGACAGGAAAAAATATTTAACTTTCTTCGCCAGCATCTTATGCAGTATTTCCAAGCTGAAGTTAATTCGTTACCAAATTCAGTAAATTTCCCTCCCGCGCTTTAGCTCTGACTCATTTGCTCTCTAATCAGTTCCTAATTATTATCCGCTTCCTCAGAGAGTTTATGAGGACAGATACTGCAGTGTCATGGCTACTAAACAAAACCATGAAAATTGGAGGAAAGCTTTCCAGAAAATGCAGAGAGATTAAATCGAGGAGTTTCCTTCCTCACTTTCTAGGCCCAACTAGTCAAATTACACACGCGCTGGTTTTAGCAGTAAATTGGTCCGATAAATGACACTTAACAAATCAAGTTATTGCATATTCACACACAAAGAGACTAAACCAGCTGAAATCCTGGCACCCAGTGGCTCCAGTCCTGACTTCCCAGCATCTTGCATAAGAAAGTGGAGCTTGGGGGTGGAGAGGAATAAAATCACACTTGGAAAACTGTGTAAAGTTTTGGTCCCTGCTATAGAAAAAAAGATGTGGACAGGTTGGAGAGGGGCCAGAGAAAGGCCACAAAGATGATCAAAGGCCTGGGAAGCTGCCATAGGAGGAAAGAACAGGGTTTGTTCAGCCTTGAGAAAAGAAGGCTCAAGGGAGACCTTATAACCATGTTCCAGTATTTAAGGGGTGGCTACAAAGAAGATTGAGACTCTCTTTTTAGAAGAAGTCACATGGAAAAGACGAGGGGTGATGGGTACAAGTTACTCCTGGGGAGGTTTTGACTAGACACAAGAGGAAAATTTTTCACAAGGACAATCAGGCACTGGAATAATCTCTCCAGGGAAGCGGTGGAGTCCCCAACACTGGACACTTTGAAGATTCATCTGGACAGAGTGTTGGGCCAGCTTGTCTAGACCAGGCTTTTGCCAAGAAAGGTTGGACCAGATAATCCTTGATGTCCCTTCCAACCTGGGATGCTATGATTCTACAAAAATAGATGGAGTGTGCATCAGGCATCTGTACAGCACAACAGGACACACAGTGCAGGACATATAGACGTACAGTGTACACGTACTAAGAGCGGAAAATCAGCAAAGCTTGCTGCTATGGGTTTCTATGCAGTTAAGAATGACAACGGCCTTCATAGGATAAGTGATGTTACGAACCGCCTCACCTCCAGATAACTTTATCACATGCTGGTGAAATGTTGGGGTCTGGATGGGAGGTTGCCGAGCTGAGGTTTGCATCGCAATGTTGAGGATACGGCAAGATGAGGCAAAACTTTAGCCATCATTTCTCTGCCCGGCTCCTTTCCTGTCTCATAGGAACGTTTCTGCCTCTTGGTGTGAAAAAAGCCTCACAACAGCTCACTGACATTTAACTTCAAAGTCTGACTTCACGTCAGCCCAGGGTGCAATTTTGGTTTCCTTTTGCTGACAGCAGCAATACGACTGGGGAGGGAGGAAAGTGAGTAAAGGATGCCAAGCCACATCCATGTTTTCTGGGTGGAAAACAGCGGGAAACAACACACGAATTTAGGAACAGCAGGAATAATCTCAAATACTATTCAATCAAGGAGATCCCTGGAATCTCAAATGAACATTTCTTTATTCTCACTCCAAGAATGAAAAGGATCCTGCAGTGAACTACCATCGCGTGCAAATAAGGACTTGGTGGCAGTGGTCACTTACTGCTCTGGATTGGTGACTACTGACCTCCTGATCACCACTGTTCCTCCTGGGTACTTGCAACTGCAGTTTAATCATTTCTACAGTATTTTTCTGATATACAATTAAGAATATATACCTAATCTATTGCACTAGTAGATGTGTCTCTCACTGTAACTGGGAAAGATGCAGTTTTAAAAACATCCTCAGCTTCCATAATATAAATACAAAATAGTTGTGGGGAGAGGGAAAAGAAAAAAATGAAATTTAAAAAAAATAATTAAAAAGGTGCTGTATATTGAAACCACAGGATCTTCCTGCTTGGCACATAAGCCACAAACCCCAGACAATTGTTAGTCATAATCATCTCTTTTACAGCTTGAGACGTTTCCCTCATGGAATAAGTGAACTAGCTTTTCAGAACTATCTCTGAGCGTAGCCACACGTTGCCATCGGCTCGGCATTGCATACACAGCAACTCCAGTTTCCATTTCAGACATTCAAAATACAATTTCCAATTTCCCTGATTTAGTGTCCAACACTTGCTAAAATTTCCAGGAAACTGATATTTATACAAACCCTGCCAAAGCTATTCTGTACAAAGCATTTTCAATTGCACTTTGGAAAGCACCGTGCATTGAAGCAACAAAGAAGAAAAACCATTCCAACTCTACAAGCCAATAATACATCAAAAATACATGCTAATTAATTGTACTAATTAATTAATTAACTTTGCTTGTGTCTCTGCTTATCAGTAATCTTAAATACTTAAATATTTAGAGATGGTATTGACTGTAAGAAACCATCTGGGTAGCTGCTTGGTTGGATGCTAGAAGAGCAAATTCTAAACACTTTTTCAGGACATGCATGTGACTATGGATATCTGATGCGAAGAAATCAATTACAAATTTCAAAGATAAACCAGAAGATGACTGAAATATATGATGAAAAAGGACTGGCTGTCATAACAGAGCGCCTCACATCCCACTAGATGGAGCTACGGGCTAGAAATCTGGTGAAATATTTCTCTAATCCCAGCGGCGCAGGAAAACTATTTACATAAGTCAAGTTCATTTGCCTCTTTTGTAATGCACAGGCAAAACCCACGGCACTGTCCTGAGGCATTTATGCCCAGGCATAAAGATGTCCTGTGCTGGCTGTCATTGCAAGGATGTCCTTGATAAACCCAAAGCAGTTAGCTAGAAGGCAAGCAACAAATAAAAATTAATGGTTGTGAATATTGAGACCACAACAACAAACAATAGGAACAAAGAGAATCAACCAGCTCTGTAAATTATGCAACCACTTGTTTTGAAATAAAAAGGCAGAGGAAAAATAACTTCTGTTTTAAACACAATTTCCTGGCTTTGGGGCCTTGGCTTAATTTTTGCTGGTTGGGCTAGGTGCAGTAGCAGAGAATCAGACTGGTTTGGGTGGGAAGGGACCTTTGAAGCTCGTCTAGTGCAACCCCCCTGCAGGGAGCAGAGACATCTGCAACTAGAGCAGGTTGCTCAGAGCCCCAGTCAACCTGAATGTTTCCAAGGACAGGGCATCTCCAAGCAAGCTGCTCCAGTGCTTCATCACAGTCATTGTAAAACATTTAGGTGGGCTTTTAACTCGTTTCGCTGAGTTGTATGTCACCATACCATGCACTACGTGTAAAACAGATGGTCTGCAAAATACAAACCCACTTCAACAGGAGGCTGGAACATTAATCAACTTCAGTAAGATGAACTTGCAGTGTAAATATACTACGAAGCAACTCTGCAAGGTCATTCTCCTTTGCATCTTTCACGCCAGAAAGTATCGCAGACCTTCAGCACTTGGCACCACAGTATTATCTTGGCAGATTTTCAGACGTGTGATTTACCACAGCAATGGAACAAATAAATCAGTAGTGAGGTGTTCTGTCACGGCACGTGTCAATACACTGCATGGCTGTGTAAATTTATAGTGATCCAGGTGAGGAAGGGCAAGCTCTTGTGCTCGGGGAGACAGAAGCTCTCCAAATTGGGATAAGCTGGCTGAAAGAGAACCGAAAAACAGCTGGAGGGAGAAGGAGCACTATCGGGGATCCAGGTCTAGAGGATTTCATGCTGTAATTGCATGGAATACAGCCCTTCCTTTAAAAATCATGAACTGCCAGGTACCTGGTTGAAGAGTTTAACTAAGAAGCAGTTTCCAAAAGAACAACATGTTCAGGAATGACAATCACCAAAACGTGTCTATAGCCCTTGGATTTATTCTTTGAAATACAAATTCCAACAGAGGCTTTAGAAAGGCTGTTCAGCTTATTGTTTACCCAATGAGTAATTACACTGTAATTAAATTTAGTTGATTGTTCTCCTTCACAGTAAGATAATCTCATTCACTACCCAAGCTTCAAGGGCATCCACAAATACACATCTAAAGATTAGTCTCCATGTTGGAGGAATGCCCAACATCCTAGTCAAAACCAGGTCCCATCACACACACACCAGCACTCAAAGAAACACCTTAAGGCCAAATCTATAGAGGTTACAAACATCCTAATATCAGAACCAGAATGGTACAGGATCTGTGATCCACAATAGGACAATTTCTGCAGCAGGCAAAGAGATTTCAGGCATTGGTGAAGTTGTAACTAAAACAATAAGGGAAATGTATTAACATCTGGAAGACAGGCAATCTGTGATAGCCAATATGACAAATCCAAGCCAGCCATGCTAAGAAAAGCAGATGTACAAGAGCGCAAAATACAAACACACACTGAAAAATAAATGTTTCGGTTTATGACGATAACAAGAAGACCATCAGGACATCCTCTCAGGCAGCTGTGCTGTTCAAAGGCAAACACTCCACCAGGGGAAGTGAAATGAATCACTCACAAGAAGCAGTACTGTTGAATTCTTTTAATAACACTAGGAAAATATCATAGTATTAAAGTCCTGCACGGGATCCTCAAAAGGGTTATTGCAGTTGGGATTTCTTTGTGTTTATAAACCAAACCTTTTTTTTCTTTTTCCCCAATTGTGTTTTCTTTTAAACCAACTACTCTTTTACAATGGTATTTCCAGTTAAAACACAGCTAACCTATAAATACCTGAATACCACAGCACACACTGTGTGCGTGGGTTCTGTTTAAATCTTAGCGGAAATAATGGCAAATCTATTCAACACGAGGAAGCAAACGTCGATTTGTTAAGCGGGGGATGTAAAAGCCAGTAAAGAATACATTGCATACATAATACAGAAGGAAAAAAAAAATAATTATCATCTGGAGTATGTGAAATTACACTGATTTTGCACCTTAAATCTATTAGAAGTTACTCTGTTGGCCAATACTAATCCACTGAAGAAGCAGAATGTTGGTCAGAAGTCTAACGTTTCCTGTACCAGCACAGAGAGAATACAAGCAGTCCAATGCTGTTAAAAGAAAACATGAAATCCAGCTCATGTTTCTGGTTAGGGATCGATTTCTTCAGGAACTACTGTTAACATAACGTCTTCGTTGCCCCTACGTACGACCATGTTCAATGTACTGTCCTTTTTAATAATGTCACTGACATCACTGGCTGAACTGATCGACTGTCCATTGATGCTTATAATCACATCGTTGTCCTTCAGGCCACCACTGAAAATACAGAACAGCAATGCTTTATTAGAATTGCCATTTTATTGTCTTTACGATATTGTTTGTTGTGTGTTTTTTTTTTTAAAAAGAAAGATTTCTGGATTTTTCCTCTTTCCCACCCAACGGCAGTTGCACAGAGGCACAGCAAGCACGCAAAAAGCAGTCGGAATTTATGAAGCGGTGAAGATTACAATATAATGCAGAAACCTCAGAAATCAGATGGAGGAAGAAGTTTGATGAATCCCATATTTCACTGGCTTCAGAGGAATGCGCTATTGCAAATAGTGCGGAAACGCTGCAAGGAGGATGCTAGATGCTGATTCAGTAGAAGAGATAGAGGTGTCTTTTTCTCTTGAAATAATTGCAACACAGCACTCGTTTTAGAGGGGAAATTTCCCATGCGTTTATTCACGTATACACAGCAAAGCAATTTGAGTGGTGCTATGTGTTTACACACAAAGAGTTTCAGTCTTGGATCCATGCTGCTCTCCATGCATAGCTTACTAGCAGCCACTTCATCGTACCTTTGTGTTTCAAATAATTCTACCTCAGCTGAAACTAGCACACTCATGTAACGATCTACCAAAAACACGTGTGCCCTTCCTGTCTTCTGCCTGCCTGGAGTTCCCAGAATCCCTTCTCCTGACTCCACCACCGTATGCAAATCTAAACCAAAACCTTCTCAACTCAAAGCAAGACGGGGCAGAAGAGGAGCTGGCCCCACAAAGCTCCCCTGCCCAGGGCTGTGGGTCCCTCCTCAAGCTGGCTGAGACTGCTGCTGGGACCAAGAAACCGGGTGGTGAGGGATACCAGCGACCACAACATCTTGCCTGGTCTTGCACAACGATCTGGCTCCAAGTTACGGAAACATTAACCAAGTAACCAGATCAGACATGATTCAACCCTTCAGCATAATCCTTCTTCACAAAACCACAGAGTAGTCATCGACCTCTTCCGCTTGCTGAAGACGCCTTACGTGAGTGTCTCCTGCAAGCAGGATGCCTTGTTGCAAATGCTGGCCAAATCAGTTGCCTACTGAAAGCGTGGCTTACAACATTTTCACGGGAAAAACAACTCACTCCAGCTTATCTCAGTCTCTCGTGCAGCCCCTCCGCTTGACTCATAGTCAGGACAGGTTTCTTTAGAACTGCTCTGATCCCTGACCCAGCAGATCTACACAACACACACTGGAG
This sequence comes from Todus mexicanus, assembly GCA_013389965.1. Taxonomy (NCBI): domain Eukaryota; kingdom Metazoa; phylum Chordata; class Aves; order Coraciiformes; family Todidae; genus Todus; species Todus mexicanus. The sequence continues at coordinate 19,105 of WEIS01033241.1, read as the reverse complement.
AGGGAATCAGCAGAAGGTGGAAAACCATTGTCAAGGGGACTAGAAGCAGGGGAGATGGAATAAGCACGGGCTGCCTTTTAATGCCCAGGTCAGCCTTTGGATGAAGCATCCTGATTTGAGCTTGCCTTCAAGTTACGAGCCCACATTTCCTCACATTTCTTCTACCTCTCCAATGTTCTTCTCCCACTCTCTGATAACTACTATCCATACTCCTGTAATGATTTTGCTGCACCTTCAGATGGGCCTGCATGTCAGGGCAGTAAGTTCAGTTCCTCATTGGAGCAACCGCATTATTCCTACACTAACTATACCTTCGCATTACAGACAGACACCACAGTTCTGCATGAAGAGCGCTGTCAACAAGAATTATCTACAAAACAGTGTTAATTTAGAGAGCACACTAGAGAGCCAACACTGTATATCTTACAGTGGTATCCAAACCACATCAAGAAGACATCATCCAACCATCCTCACAGTCTTCCTAAGAGATAACACATTCCTGCTCCAAGCAGCTTTCTGCCTACATACCTTTGGTGCTACATATGACTCTTCGTTGCCACAAAGATTTACACTACTCTTAAATGATCTCCACTTTCAGAGAATAAACTTTTCACATTTGCTACCCTGGATTACTGAGTGGTTTTGTATCAACCAGACTCTGCAGAGAAAGTATCTCCATCAAGAGCTAGCCAGACCAGTGTCAGTGACCACAGACCAGATGCTCTCCTCTAGCCAGGCACCTTGTGAAGTATGGTACCAACGAGCAGGAGAGCTTCTGAGAAAATGCTGAATATTATGAAGAAAAAGATCAGCTGGCCAAACCCAGAAGCTCTTCCCCGTAACGTGACTCCTGACAAAGCTCTCACAGGGAAGAGTGTCTCCCACCAAGAAAGGATTTCACCCCCAGTGGAGGCACACCAGGAGAGCTGGTGGGTTTGCCCAACACTGAGGTGCTTGGGCTGAGATGGATGTATCTTCACAAAGCGGACACAAAGCTGCTCCCTCGCTCTCCTACAGAAGCGACCATCATGCACAAGCAAACGTCTTTATTCAGCACTGGCATTGGTACAACAGATGTCTTGGAAGCAATCGCTGAGAAAAATGAAAAGGGAGTTTTCACGCCCACTGAGTCCTTGCCCTTTCGCCCGGGAACGCTGACAGGGCTTTGCTCCAATACCCTGATAGGTTCGCAATATTGTCCATCGGGGACCACACTAAAACCACAAACTGATTTCCAGTAGACAACCTAATAGCTATCAGATGGCCATAATTTTGTTCATTTAGCATAATCAAGATAGCCTGTTAAGCAGGGAACATTCTCTATCATTACCCCCTTAAGTCAGTGGCAGTGGTTTTGAGGAAAAAGAACTTCAACTTACGCTTCAGCTGGTGTTTCTGGAATTACTTCAATAACGTAGGCCCCAGAGACAACATCAGGAAAGTCTTTATGGCGATCCTTCAGCTCTCTAGCTTTGCTGGAAAAGGAAGAAACAGCAACAAAAAGTATTTTGACAAGATGGGAAACAAACAAACAAAAAGTCATGAGAGCCACACAAATTCACNAAACAAACAAACAAAAAAAATCACGCATTTTTACTTAGTTAAGTCACTCAGCTGAAGCATTTTACACATGTTGATGTGTCACTTCACAATTCATTTTAACCCTTACAAGTATTTCAAGAATTATGACACTTTTTTGCATGCATACAGCTTTTTAATGCCTCTTTCTGGTAAAGACCATCAACAGATACAGAGGATCAAAGTTAAACCATTTCAAAGCTCGGTCATTACTTCAGAACTAGCAGATCCTGAATGCCTAAAAAAGTCCCTTCATTTCCCAGTGCTTTGTTATACCTGTGATCCTGCAATGTGGGAAAACCTCTGGTTATTTCTACAGTTATCACCCGCTCATGAGTCTCCTCTGATTTGAGTACGAATAAGCAAGTCCACACCAAAGCTTCATTTTTCATTAAGTGAATTGTTTAATGAAAACAATTTCAATAGACACGAAAATAACGCATGTAGCTGCTGTAATTCTTGAATTCTGTTTTCTCCTTGACCCACGTGACAGCACGGGACAGATGGTAACAACAGTAACAGAGTCCCAGGAGAAGTTAACAATCGCTAGCTATTCTCTTCTGAAGCATTAAGGAAAAGAACAAGCCAGGGAGTTGTTTAAAAACTAGCTCATACAACAGTCTACAGGAGAGTTCAGCCATGTAGTAGATGCAGAGAAAAAGGTAGCAACGACTGGCTGCGAGTTGTCACCAGCGCCTACAGAGGCACATGCTGCTGGTTCATCCTCCTGGTTGTTTCTGCAGATCATGAGCTTGATCCAAACGCATGCAGTGACCATGCTTCGAAAGGTGAGGAACCACCATGCTTACTTACCTAGGGGTTAGGGACATCATTCGTATGCCAATGTATTTCTTTTTGGTTATAGCTTTTCCTACAAAAAGGAAAACAGGTCTTGATCAATTGCTCTTGCCGAAAGAGCCTCCAAGGCTGTTGACTTTCTGGTTTATCGCTACTTTCATGTTATCCAATGTGGTAAAGTACCTTTAGCTTGTCTGTCATGGGATTCAGTTAGGAACTTTTTTATTTTATCCGATGGGATAGCAAAGGAGATCCCTGCTGTAACTTTTAATGTGTTAATCCCAATGACTTCACCGTCCTGGAGAAATAAAAACAAAAATGTTATCAGCAAATGCGAAACATCCCAACTACAAATGCATGATTTCTTTCAAGCAGTCGCAAAGACACATTCACACAACGTCCTCTGTAGCTGGTTTTGAATTTTCAACACAGTTTCCTCAAGTTTAATTTCTCGAGCGTATTGATAAAAAAACTATTCTGGAGAACTGAGGCAGATATTAATCTTGCCACTGGCAGAAGAGATACCAGAACTGGGCAGCTCTCCTGCTCGCAGCAGATGAGCAGCATATTCTGCGGCCAATTTTACAGCTGTTTATTCCAGCAGGCACCTCACGAAGCGTGGCGCCGACTGGTTCCTAGCAAATATTGCATAATAACATACAGAAAAACAACAGTTGGCCAAAATCAAAAGCTTTTCCCAGTAATATGCCTCCAAGAGAGATAAAACATCTCAGCTGTCACCTGATGATTTGCACAGCTCTGACATCTCAGCAGCTTCCTTCCCTGATCTATCGCATATAAAAATTACAAAACTACAACTTTTAAATGGCACTGAAATTGCACCGTGAGTTGACAGGAAAAAAAATTGCCACATCCCCAGGGCAGAAACTCTCACTGGCTCTTCCTTCCAATTTGTGCCATCTCATGGAGGATCACTGCTTCTCCTCCATTCCACCCCACGTGCCCCATCTGAGAGCTTTCACCCAGCAGTTGGATTTTGCAGCCTGCTTCGGTTGTTCTCTTTTGGGCTTATCCACAACCGCTGCAAGGTCAGTTCTGACATTCTACAATATCAGCACATAAATCCCAATATTCTGATAAATAGGTGGGGCTTTCAGCCCCCTTCAGTGTGATTCAAAATAAAAGGGTCGACACGTTTCAGAACCATTAAACTGAGTTTCACTATGGAAAAAAAAAAAATATATACATATAGTGAGGGCAATGAGGGCAAAACACCTCAACTTTTAAATGTGCTTTTTCCATGGAATAAACGATAAATAAATAAATAATTCAGGCATTACACTTGCTCAAAACTATGCAAACCATAAACATCTTAAATACTGAAATCCAAGCATATCCTGTGGTTTGCCAACACAAACATGGACAAGTGATTAGTAAGAACCATGTGAATTTTGTGTTGTCAGCCGGATATCGAAAGCTCTGAATCACATTTCTGGTGTGGGGTTTGTTTGCTGGTTAGTTTGGGTGGAGTTTTTTGCTTTGGTTTTGAAATAAAGAGTAAAAAAAGAAAAAAAAAAGTAATAAGCTTGACACTAAGCAAACTTCAAGAAACTCTTACCAGATTTACTAAGGGTCCTCCGGAGTTTCCATACTGAAAAAAAAAAAACATATGGTAAGAACATGTTTTAATATCTACCTCTTAAGTCATGGCAAACAAAACATAAAAGAAATTTTTGGAATGCTTCTGCAGTAATTTTTTCATTGTCTATTAAATATGTGCAGTAGAACAGTCTTAACAGCCAACCCCATTTACCACACTTCACATCGTCCCTTTCAGCTGAGCTTTGCAAATCCTTAGTCCTCTTGCCAGAGTAAGTCAAGAAAGCCAAGGTTTTCCTTTTGTTTTAATAGTACCACACTAGAAACTTAGAAGCTTTTTAGGGCAGCTCTGGGAGCTGTTAGTGAAGATTTCTTACAAGGCCAACAATAGAAGTACAAAAACTATTGTTTTGCCTTAATACAAAACCAAACTTGAATCCTTGAACTAAGCTTGGCTTCTCTTTGAGAAAACACGATGGATTTCAAAAAGATACTTATTTGCCAGAGCATATTGCCTCCTCCCCTGTAATCCTGAAGGCAGATATTGTACTTGGTGCAGTTCCTTGGGGGATTTTTAAATAACAATCGAGTGCTGCTGCGGCGCAGATGTCCAGAGTTACACGGATAAAAGAAAAGCCAACTACTCTCCCTATTCTTAAGAACTGTAGCACTGGTGAAATTTTCAAAGCAACCATTCAAGAAATCCAAGAGTTGAGGGGAGATGAGGTTCAGAGTGGGACATACGTTGATGATGGCATCGGTCTGGATATAGTCCATATCGGAGTTGCGGAGCCCCAGCTCCTTCCCTCCACGCTGAGTGGTACTAACGATCCCTGTAGTCACCGTGTTCTGAAGTGAAAATGGACTTCCAATCGCGACCACAAATTCTCCTGGCCTCAAGTCCGCAGACTGGCCAAGCAGAAGAACTGACAATTTACCCTACAAATAAAAACAAAATAAAAACAAAATTCAAATGTCGTTACGACACCACTATAGAAGGAGAAGAAATTCTACAGAAGCATGAATACAGGAACAGAGCAGAGGAAAAAATAGACTTATATCCCTTAGGGGATTTTGTTCACTCTGTTTTCTTTGAATATTTCATGTGGCTCAGCATAGGAACATCTCCATGAACTTCTGCTCTGAAAAGCAGCCTCTTTAGACTGTAGGATTACTTTTTCCACAACAGGTACCCATTAAATCACAAACAATTAAAAGACCAAAGGAATATTTATGCTCTGCTGTACAAAGCAAACATCTGATGATACTAGGAATGAGTTGTTTCCAACAGCTTCTTGAAATAATTAGTCGACAGCTGCCAAAGTAAAATAATATATTGTTTGAGGGAACACTAAAGAATCATGAAGGCAACAGCCAGAGTGTATCAAACATGCCTACATATAGTTAAAAGCATTTTATATTTTCATAAGACACCAGCTAGTGTTTCATCTTACTGTGTTTTTTTTTTCAATGGAGTATCTCTTCTAAATAATTTGATAGCCTCCTACATACACTGATGTCTTCTGAAGGTGTTGGGATTTAAAGACTTTATAGGACTTTTATGTTCTGACAGTAGAGGATACCATTATATCCTCCTTTCAAGATCTTATCTCTAAACACACCAACTATCATGTTATTGAAAGCACTCCCACTGAGACGCACAACGTTCTTAAAATCCAGCATCAATAGAGATCACTGCAATTTACAGCAATTAAGAAAACAAGGGAGGGAAGGTTGGACCCACACAGCCTTGCCAATGCAATGGATCAAGGGAACCGAGCATGGCTTCTCCAAGACATGTTTGATCTGTGCAGGAACTGAACTGGCTGGATAACAGATGGTTCAAGCTGGACCAATAACTCTCCTGCAGAAAGCAGCTGGGAAGTTCTTAAGGCCTCCTCGTCACCAAGTAATTAAGGAGGATGTTCTGCAGCAGATCATATTTCAAATAAATACTTTGCCTTTATTTATCACCTGTTTGCAAAATACACACTGAGCTACATTTCCTCTTTGTTTCTTATTTTTAACAATCAGTCTTTAACTGTTCAGTGATGCTGCAAGTTTTTTTAACCTTTTTGTGTTGAACCTGGTGTCAAAACAATCCTGACCCTCTCCAGGTATTTAATTATGTCACCAGATTATTTCTACTAGTATCTATGGACCTGGACACGTATAAATTCAGGTTCTGACTTAAGGGTTTGAAGGATTAAGAGGTTACTGAACCCAAAATCAAAACGGAAGAAGTCTCAAGGGATAAATCTTTTGCTTGGCAAACCTAACAAAGCTGTGTTAAAACGCAGCTCTCCTCCAAGCTTGTCCCACTTCAAAATTCTTTGTTTTTCTCAACAAACCCAGCCCCAAAAGGAAAAAGGCAGTAGTATAAACTTTCAGAACAGGCCTGTGGTTGTAGATGCAATGGAAGCCCCACCTAGAGATTAACTTCAATCAGTTTCCAAGGAGTGGGTAACAGAAATTTGTATTAAAAATCAGGGTATATTCAAGGTATTCTTGAGCTGTATACCTAGAATGGAGGTTCAAATTGGCTTCATACCCCTTCTTGCAATTCATTCCTCCTGGAAAACTTGTAAAGGTGCTTTTTTCATCCCATCCCTGCTCCAAAACACTTAAAATTATGTGTCTATACTCGATGGGTTCATAAAGCTATAGTGTGTGCCCTCACACAGCAAGGAAACAAGGTAATGTTTCGTATGCACTGACTATTTGCACGGATTCCCAAGTTAAAAGTAAGTTTGTTTCAGAAGCTAAGAACATCTGAATCATCACTAAATGTTGGTAAAAAACAAGAGAAATATCATGTGTTTAAATTGGAAATCAAGGGCTACCTCTTTAGGAGTCTTCTGTGACCATCAGCCTCTACCAGTAAGTCACCCTTAGGGACAAAAATCCACTAACATAAATTAACCCAAATGTCCATCACTTTGTACTTTTCACCTACAGTTTTATTTCAAATATCCTAGGAGGTACGCAACGTTTGTAAAGCAGAAAGTAAAAAATAAAGACATCAGTCATCACTAGACGTGTGTAAATACAGAAGTTACAGTCTTGATATTTAACAAGTCTGGTCCTGTGTATCCCTTATCCAGCTTTGTTACAATTCCACCAGCAAAATTTTACTCAGATGAACAGATTGTTCCAATAAAGCTCGTTGCCAAACCCCAGGCAGGGTAAGATGCTCAATGGAAACTTATCTCTCCGTCTCCAGACAGCGAGAAAATAATTAACCAACCGCTTGTTAAACAGAATCAGTTGGAAGAACACACTATAGGGCAACACAGTAAGGAGAAAAACATTTCCCTTTCTAGTTATCTTTCAGAGGAAAGTTTCCACAACCAGCAATTCTCTACTATTAAATAATTATCTGCAGCCCTAGTTGGTGCCACAGCTATAGACAAACCAAATCAAGGCCGTGCCTTAATTCTGGGAAGGATTCAACAGCAATACCCGGTTTCCCCACCGTGTTTGCAGCACAGAAGACAAGCATCAGCATCCCAAAGCAACACTGCTGAGGAGCTGATCATCTCAGACCACAGCCCTGACTCCAAGGGACCTCTCTCCAGCACAGCGGGGAAGAGGCAGTTCCGCTGAGCTGTGCTGGGAAGCACGCAGTATACGCAACACAAACAGCCCCATATGGGTATTGTTTGGATAGAAGGAGCACCCTGGCCCTTCCTACTCTCACCAGATGCTATTGAGCTTACGTAGCACGTGTTTGCAAGATGCTGTCGGTCAAGAAGCGCATCTCTTTTTTTGGCACTGCCTTTTTTTTCCCTCTTATTTATTTATTTTTAATCACAAAAAATGACATTTCTTTGTATCACAGTGCGCTGAGACATGGATACATTATAGAGAAAGAGGACATTTATCAGCAAATGAAACATAAACAACAGAAAGAAAACAGAATTACTATTTTTCCATTAAAAAAAGAGACTGGTCGTGTACGAAGTTGAAGATTTATACAGCGTTCCTGAGTTACAAAAACAGTCACGAAGCCAAAATCGCATTTGGCAGCAGAAAGAAAATACACGAGCCATCTCTGACTAACACAATTCCTTTTGATTGTGCTGAGTTTTCAAGCCTGTGCCTATCCTCGCTAGGCTGCAGTTCAAAGCCTAACGCTGTACGGATTGGCTGCGGGTCATCCGTGGGATTCAACGCGCCTTCTGGAAAGAGCTTGGCTAACCTTTCCTTTGCGAGGAACAAAAATCAACTGCAAAAATCGCCTTCACGGATTGTGAAACACAGCTCTGGGAAACGCGTTCTCCACTCCTCACAACTTCACAGCGTGGTGCAGAGCGTGCTCACAGCACTGAGTGGAAATACTCTAGTTAGTGCCTCTACAAGCAAATTCCATGAAAAATTGGTTGTGATCATCAAATCATAGGCTGGTTTGGGTTGGAAGGGACCTCTCAAGCTCATCTAGTCCAACCGCCCTGCAGGGAGCAGAGACATCTGCAACTAGAGCAGGTTGCTCAGAGCCCTGGCCAAACTGACCTTAAATGTCACCAGAGATGTGGCCTCCACCACGTCCCTGGGCAACCTATTCCAGTGTTCCACCACCTTCATAGTAAAGAACTTCTTCCTAATGTCCAATCTAAATCGACCCTTCTCTAGCTTAAAACCATAGCCCCTTGTCCTGTTGCTACAAGCCCTTGTAAACAGGCCCTCTCTAGCTGCACTACAATGCACGTGATGGATATATGCATTATAGTGGCTTTGAATTTGGAGTTTTATCTCCAAAAAAGCTTAATTTTTTTTTTCTACATTCAGAACTAAATTTTCCACTATCAAAAAACCCCAAAGTGTTTATTTCAGTTGTAGAGGTGGTTTTGCAGTGAAACCAGTATAATACAAACCAAAATTCCAGGGCATCAAGCGAAGGACTGGGAAACATGTCTTTCTGCAATCTGCAAGAGGAGCACCGGAAAAGCGGGGCCAAGCACTTTGAGCAGCCAGAATCATATCAGAACACCTTGCCTGGGCCCTCACACCCTTCTCCTGGCAAGTTCTTGCCTAAGGTGTTAACGTATAAACCAAATTTAAGTGCTTGAGTCTAGGACTCTTAATAACTATACTTAATAAACGCGCAGTCTTCAATTTTTCCATAATACCTGACGGTCACCATGATGACGGAACTACCGTTACAACTCGTGATTCTCTTCAGTTAACTATAGATTCGCCACAACAGTTAATTAAAATCCCAGGCAAACAAGCGTGCCTTGCAGCACAACGAACGGGGAGCCAGAAACACCCGGCACCTAACCCCAGCTTTCCCAGTGACTCACTGCATGACCTTGGGCAACATATACCGTCTTTTCTTTCCCTCTGTCTTTTCTTTCCCTCTGTTTTTCATTTGATGGAGCCTCGGGGCTCTGCTGGGATCTGTGTTTACTCAATAAAACAAATCTGCAAGCAGGCATTCTGCAAGGACACAGAAATAGGACCAAACATGCAAAACCATAAGTAGCACATGACTCACTGTTTACACCCAGCCAGAGAAGGAGCCGTTAATTAGTGTTAATATTTTAAGCCTCTCTCATCCCAAAGGGCTTCAGACATTTTTATATATGGATTTGACTCAAGCCCTGGATAAACACAACTCCCACGAAACGGAGAGCTGCGCACCACCACAAGAAACAGCTTCGAGCAACAGTAAGACACAGCTATTGTGGCACGAGAGATTAGGACATGTGCAGAAGGACAGCCAGGAGGCCAGATGTTCATCTGATGTCCATAAGCAATGGGGGGAGTCAGGTAAAATAAGCGGAGCCTCGACAAATCAGGTCTGAAGCTAAAAGAAGGGGCAGAGCGCAACCACCACCGGGCACGGCCAGTGCCACAGAGGAATAAAAACCAAGAGACAGATGATATAGCCAGTAGGTGTTTCAGTTGGAACTTTTTCAACCATAAAATAAGTGAATCTATCTCTGTGCTGGCACAGAAAGCCAAGTAAACTCTTCTCTGCTCTGTAACCCCTTCGTTCATGGAAGTGAGATCACGAGTTTGGAGGAAGAGGTTTGCAGGTCAATAAACTGATGAAGAGGAGTTCAATTTGTCTTCAACAGCGACAGATTGTCTTCATGCTTTTCATTTTTAGGTGGAAAAGCAGCAGATGCTTGCATGGTACAGTAATTCAGCTGTCAGGAACTCTGGCAAAACATGTAACTTCCCTGGGAACTACATTTCTTTCCTCATTAATGAAACTATTTAACTTGCAGAATGCGTTACGGCAAAAATAAAAACACAGGCCGTGAGCGTACAAAAAAATGTAGAGTATCATCTACAATCTAGAAACTGCTTGAAAAAAGGCCAAAGAAAATGAAAAACCCAAGCTGAATGCATTACAAGCCTCCAAAAGTATTTCATCTATAGCTAGAAAAACAAAACAGAGTCTCCTTATCTAAATATGGAGCATGGGAAGCTTGCAGGAAAAAAAGAAAAAAAGGAAAAATGGATGAAGTGTTGTTTTGTTATGTCACCAGGATTTCAATTACCTGGCAAAATATTGCTCTTCTCCCTTAAAATAAAATAGAATAAAATACCCTGGTGCTGGCAGACCCACCCCAGAGGTGTGGGAGCATTTTGCTGTGTGGGGAGCTGGATCAGCACATCATCCTCACAGCGAGGGCTACTAGAAGCTGAGGATGGGAGGAAACCACCGCTGTCTAAACTGGGGAATAAACAGGAGTTGACATCCAAGCTTTTTACAAGCTGTTTCATTTCTACGGGTCCTGAAGCCTTCTGGAAGCAATATGTGGGCTTCCTCAGGCTCTTGAGAGGAAGCAATGTAATAACCAGCAACGGATTTCAAAGTAAAAGAGCGTTTTAGAAAGGACGCTTACATCTGGTCTTCAAGTAGTTTGGTTTTTCAAAGTGCAGGCTATTAAAATATTGATACACAAACAGGAAAGTTTGCTTTCCTGCTTCCTCTGGTTTGTACACACAGGAGAAAAAAAATAAAACAGCAAATCCCTTCTGACCACAAAGATACAGACACTGCATTGCCTCAAGAAACCACCGAAGGAAGGAGAGCAGAAGGTCTTGTTGATTTAAAAGTGTCACACTAAGTGGTTATTAGTAAGATGCATGAAAAATCTTAAGCAAAAGGGCTGAAATACCACCACAAATTTGAGCTCGGTCACAAACCCACTGCTGCTGCACCATGTAGATGCCAAGTCCTGCCTGGGATACAGAAGCCAGTAACTTGTCACATCGAGGAAGAAAAACCTTCTGACTCTGGCACGTTTTCCATGACATAGGTGCTATTTCCGAGTCTCATGGCTGGTTTTGAAGAGTGTAGGAGGAAGATACACCTCAACATAAAGCCATTCACCATGCTCCTCCCTTCTGTACTCGCTGCCAAGCCATAGGCACCTGCCACAGAGAGAGATCATTTC
>WEIS01033239.1:0-12424 GCA_013389965.1 Todus mexicanus | reverse complement strand
CACAATCACAGAGACTTACTTCCAAGAGTCACACTGATTCAGTTAGGAATCAAAACCAAACACCACATAACCCATTTTTAAATCAAATCTGACTAACATAAATCAAGTACAAGATTATGATTGTGAAATCAACACAGTGAAATATGTGTATATGACTTTCACAATTCTGTAAAAAAAAAAAAAGAAAATGTTTATGGCAAATAATTAATAAAACCCCAACACAAACCTAAAACCAAAGAAAAACCCCAAACCCTACAATCCTGAAGATTCTAGGTTTGAAAAAATAAAAGTAACTTCGAGTAAATTTCAACAGATTTAGGGGTTTGGGGGTGTTTTTTAGGCACCAGCCTAATCTAAAAGGTAGAGAAAGACTCAATATGTGTAATTTGTTTAAATGAATTCAGTGCATAGTACTTAAGACAAACAAAACTCGCAAAACAATCCTGATTAATCAAGGTCTGCTTTCCTCAAATATGTGTGAAGTACTGAAAATCAATCAAAACTCAAGACAGCATTTCTTCTTAAAAAGTATAATTTTCTTGTATTTGCTTATGTAACTTACTTAGGGTTGAGAAGATAGCTTAGTTTCTGTTCACCAAAACCCTCAATTCTTCTAGTGACATCCCCCAGCATTGCTAGATGTCGTAAGAGTTTTTACATTAGATGGACAACTTTTTACTGGACTGGCACAAGTATGTACCATACGCCTGTTCAACAGGTGTTAGCTGAGGAAAATTTTTCATCCCTTCTGGGACTGAAGCATATCACAATATAAATTTGGACTTCCCATTAAAGGCTTAGGGTGTCAACATTTTTATGAAGTGTTTAGACTCTCAAGAGACATACAAATAACAGAAGAGGGGAAAAGTCAATGAGAAAGAAAACAAATCCTCAGAATTAGCTGATAGGAAGGTGATATTTATACTCTATCAGCTCTCAAATATATCTTCAACAGGGTACCCTGACAAGTAAAAAGCAGCTAATTCTCACACTTGAACACTGAACTGTTCACAAACAATAAGCACCCATTTCTTCATTCTCTGGATCCGGTTCATTCTTCCACAAAACCCAAACAGACCTTTGTAAGCAGTCTCTTCCAGGCATGTGTCTCTCTTCATGACTGGCAGGAGCAAGACTGTGCTGCATTTGACTCAATTCCTTTGACTTGATTCACTGGTGCTATTGCAAGCAGAAAAAAAACCCTCACACAGTACCTTAAACCAACCATAAAATCTCTACTCACCCGTTGATTAGAGTGAAGAGAAAAGGAAAAAGAATACGAACAAGAATAAAAATAAATATAAATCCTGGGCTAAACAACCTTCTTTTTATCCTGGCCTTAAGAAAGTTGATTATTAATAATAACAAAAAAGGAGATGGAAAGAGGGAAGCTTTACAGGGAGCATGGTGGGAAGGCAAAGATGCAACCAACAGCCCTGGCTGTTGGTCAAAGGTCTGCATGACCCCAGTGGATTGTTGATATGGATTTGTTTGGAATGGTCTTGATGGTTTTACATGCCTTTAACAAAGCCATGCCCACTGTAGACTTGAAAACACTGTAAAGTCCGTTTCTACCAGCATGTACTCCCAAAAGAGAGCATTCTTGTGCTGGCTAGATAGTGCCAGCTCCATGCAGACGCCAGTGTGGGGTAAGTCATTTGGATGTGGTCCTTGCAAATCACATGTTGTAGATCTCTTCTATGTCCTGGGATTAAGGATTTTCAGGAGATGGAGAGGGAAGATGCTTGGGTAGGGAGAGGAAGATATAATAACTGTAATGGGAGCAGATAGCTTTGTGTGGGAGACAGTATGACCTCAAGGGGAGAACATCACAGTCTTCTAGGACATACAAGGTGATCATTGAGCTGGACTAGAAAATGAAAAGTGTGAACTGCTTGCAGCAACAGCACATCCAGATCTGTCCCTTGGTTTGTATGATTTGTCTGGGGTGAGAGAGAGGCACTTAAAATTCTGGAGTGTAGGCAAGCATTCACTTAAAGTGTGCATGCACACGTCTAATTGTTCACATTCTGGGTTTATGCCATGGCTATAATTAAACTTAAAGACATTCATATAGATGGCCCTTGAAGTCACATGACCATCTGTGTGACCATCAAGACTTGTATGTACAATTACATATGTTTTCTCTGTGTATGTGCATTTAAGCAAATTTTGGCAAAAGGAGAGATAATAATAATATTCCTTGTTACTGTGAAGGTACAGGTACAGATTTATGTAGATGTCAGCACAGTAGGGCCTGGGCCTCACTTACAGTTTTCATAGACTGTTGTGGTGTCAGTATTGAATAATAATAGGCAGCATATCAATGCCAAAACAGAGAATGAAAAACTCAATCTGCCCCAAGGGTTTGTGTTTGAAGGTGTCAGAAACATTAAAAACAAAGAAAATAGAAACAGCAATATGCCAGATGCACACATCTGCATCAGATCAAACCCAATCCCCAGCCCCCAAAGCTGTCACGCACGACTTGCAGGAGGAAAGAAAGATTATTTATTTAATTAACCATCTATCTATGTACAGAAAGCAAGAGTGGAAAGGGCTCTGGGGGAAACTTTTCATGCTTGAAGTATATTCTACTTTTTCTTACCACATCCCAACTTAATTCTTTCCCTCCTGTTTCCTGTAAGTCTTTTTCTTTGTGGTTGTAGCAAACCACAAGTTCTAGCAGGTTCAGCTGTTTCCCAGACACAGGGGGTGCAATGTGGCACCATGCTCTGCATGAGGCTCTAGTTCTACTTTTATTTAGCACACAAGTGATTCAGGATCCTACAGAAAATTCTTTGCTTCCCCTAAAGGCACAGGCTAGATATGAATTAACTTCTGAGTGTGCACCAAGGTACAGTGTATGGCCCTGGTCCCATTCCCTGTGGCAGGAACATTGCTTCAGGTGCACTCTACCTCCTGGCTGGCACAAGGGCTGGATCTTTGTGAGGAGGTGTAAGTTCAGTTGCCTTCCCCAGCTCTCTCTGGGGCAGTGGTGTACACCCAAGACTCTGCCATGTTCCCTACCTTTACAGAACCATATCTGCTTCCCAGCCTGTGGTCAGTGGATATGGAGCTACATTCAGGTGACTCTGCTGATGTATGCACCTGGGCCCCTATTGCTTCATTACCCCTTCCTTGAAATGTTGACCTTCTGCTCTGAGCAGCCCTCTCATGAGCAGCTGGATGCATGTCACACTTCTCTGCCCTAAGCACAGCCTGCCTTCAGCCCTTTGCCATCCTCACTGCTGATGGGGGCGGGGAGTGTGGGGGTGATGGTGGAGAATACAGGTGATGCTGCTCCAGCCCCCTGGGAAAGATGGCTGGTGGAAAACAAGGTGATAGGTTCAAACTAGGAATTCTGGCTTTTACCTCTGTAATAGCGGTCACACTTGGGAAGTTTGCTATCCTTTCATTTAAGCATTGCAGTGATATCGCATAATGCCTGTGTCAATGCAACATCTGTTAAGGAAAACCCTGGGATAGAGCAGAAAGACCTGATGGCCTTTTTGTACTACAGCATGGAATAGCACTGGTTTCTCTTCCTGTGGTGACAGATGCACACCAGATATTGTAGACAGAGCAATTGACACTCGTTCCATCATTCTACAGGACATCTGAGTACATACATAGCCAAAAGCTGAGCTGAGAGGGATCTATATGCAAGAGAAAGGACCATTTGGGGAAATCATACCAGAGGACTGCTAGAAAATGACTTAAGTTACTATTACATAGTCTAATTTATTTATATGGTTATGTTTCATGATAGTCTTCCTTTGTAAATTTTTTTCATTAAAAACAAAAACATCAAATTATTATCCTTTTGCCTTTTCTAGGAAGTGATCAGCACTTCTGAGTGGGCAATGAAAATCAGGATTTTTTAACCACTCAGTTTCTATAGTCTCATTTATTACCTAATTTCGCTTCACAGTGACATCTGCTTGTAATTCATACATGATCTTCAGAAGAGATGGAACATTTATAGTCCCCTTCCTCCTTCAATCTGTACATGTTAGGACTAGAGATGTGGTAAAAACATTAGAGTTGGTTAGATAAGGACACTGTCTGTTTCCCTGTGATACTCTGTGAGGCCAGCTACTGGCAGAAGACTTTAATTTTTAATAACTAATTCCTACTCAAATAATAAAATCTAATTAACTCGACTATGGGTGCTTAATAAATTTATTCATTATTTAATCAATATTCATTGCCATAAAATATGGAAAATCACTAAATAAACACTGTCAAGAGACTTACACATTTTTATTACTGATGCTTTTGCCTGCTTCCTCCCTCCAAACTTCAATAAGTTATTGAATGTCTTTCTAAACTTGCTTTTTATTTTGTTCCTACAAAATGTTTTTCAAAGCAGCTCTGTTTCCTTGCCTGCAGGACAGAGGACACACACAAGTTAAGACTCTCTCTTTGTCATCACTGTGTAGATATTCCCACTAGACTAACAAGGGAAAACCATCTCCCTAATGGTCAGAAGAAACTATTTGTGATCATAAGGCACTTTGTACCTCTCTGTTCCCACTCAATTTCAAAGGGAGCTCAGTTCTGTTCTGGAAATCCAAATAGATTGTTGTCAATAGTGGTTTAGAGGCCTTCATATGTATGTTATCTCTTTCTTGCTGTCCTGCAGCTATGGAGTTTCTGAAAGCAACTACGCTGGTGTGCCAAAACCCCAGTCTAACCCAGCCTCCTCTTCACCACTTAACTGTTCCTTCTAGCAAGGAATTCTCCTGTGCAAAGTAAGTTCAGTCAAGACAGTATTTCTCAATAATTTGCCGATGCCTCTTAGAAAGTTTTGCTAAGCATTAAAGATGGAAAAAAAATGTTACAAATGGAAGTGTCTATTTTCTGTGACTTACAGTACAAAATAGGAGAATCTACGTAGAAGTTAACTCACTAATTCTAAAGACTTCACCTGTCCCTGCTACTCATTTCACCACCTGACATCAGGACCATGACCAAGACAAACTGAACTGACTTGACTTAGCAAGAGAAGGAAGATTTTTGGTTCTGTTTGAGCTCTTCAAACTTGCACGATGCCCCTAGACTGCATTTTATTTTTAAATGACTGCTTGAATGATCCCTGCACATAAGTGCTTCATGGTAGGATCTGTGAGATAGGGTATTTATATAGGACATAATGTAATGAACTCTCTGATCTTGAATGAACCCTGCAGAGTATAGCTGCTGTGCAAGAACCTTCTAAGAAAAGCTTTGTAGGACCTGCTGGCTTTTCGTGTGTGCTCTGCCACATTCATATAGAAGCTGGGATTAGAAAGAGGAGACATATACTTCATAAAGACTTAATTTTGATTCACAATTACAACTGATAATTACATAATCACAAAATGGTAGGAGTTGGAAGGGACCTCCGGGGATCATCTAGTCCACCCCCCTACCACAGCAGATGGTCCTAGATCAGGTTGCACAGAAACATGTCCAGATGGGTTTTGAAAGTCTATGGAGAAAGAGACTCTATAACCTATCCAGGCAGCCTGTTTCAGGGCTACATCATCCTCATGTTAAAGAAGTTTCTCCTTATGTTTAGGTGGAACTCCCTGTGTTCTAGTTTGTGCCTGTTACGCCTTCTGCTGTTGCTGGGCACCACTGAAAAGAGTCTGGCCTCATCCTCTGGACACTCATATTTCAGACATTTATAAGATTTGATGAGATCCCCTCTCAGTCATCTCCAGGCTAAACAGACTCAGGTTTCTCAGCCTTTCTTCATAAGAGAGATACTCCACTCCTTTAGGTATCTTTGTAGCACTCCATTTGGCTGTCTCCAGTAGTTCCTGGTCTCTCTTGAACTGGGGAGGCCAGAACTGTACACAATACTCCAGATACAGCCTCACTAGGGCAGAGTATAGAGGGTGAAGAACCTCTANATACAGCCTCACTAGGGCAGAGTATAGAGGGTGAAGAACCTCTATTGACCTGCTGGCCACGCTCTTCTTAATGCAGCCCCCGATACCATTGACCAACTTGGTTACAAGGACGCCCTGCTGGCTCATTGTTAAACGACTGTTCACCAGGACTTCCATGTCTTTCTCTCCATAACTACTTTCTTGCAGGTGAGCCCCTAACCTGTCCTGGTGCCTGGGGTTATTCTTCCCCAGGTGCAGGACTTTACGCTTGTCCTTGTCAAATTTCAATAGGTTTCCCTTCTCCCAGCTGTCCAGTATGCCCAGGTCTTGCTGACAGGCAGTACAGCCTTCTGGTGTGCCAACCACTCTTCCCAGATTTGTATCTTCAGCAAACTTGCTGAGAGTGCACTCTGTGCCTTCATCCAGGTCATTGATATATACGTTGAACAAGACCGGACCCAGCACTGACCCTTGGGGGACTCTGCTAGCTACAGGCCTTCAACTAGGCTCTGCAA
This sequence comes from Todus mexicanus, assembly GCA_013389965.1. Taxonomy (NCBI): domain Eukaryota; kingdom Metazoa; phylum Chordata; class Aves; order Coraciiformes; family Todidae; genus Todus; species Todus mexicanus. The sequence continues at coordinate 6,027 of WEIS01033239.1, read as the reverse complement.
CACTGGTCGTAACCCTTTGAGCTCTGTTGTTCAGCCAATTATTCCATCTCACTGTCCACACAAGTAACTCACACTTCCTAAGCTTATCTACAAGGATGTTATGGAAGACAATGTCAAAAGTCTTGCTGAAGTCCAGGTAGACAACATCCACTACTCTCCTCTCATCCTTCCAGCTGGTGATACCATCATAGAAGGCCATCAGCTTGGTCAAGCATGATTTCGCCTTGGTGTATCCATACTGAGCACTCCTGATAATCTTATTTTCCACCACATGCTTGTAGATGAGCCCCAGAATGAGCTGTTCCATCAGCTTTCCAGGGATGGAAGTGAGGCTGACTGGCCTTTAATTTCCTGGGTCCTCCTTCTTGCCCTCTTAATTAAAAGGCAAAAATTCTTACTTTTTAAATTAAAAAAGTAATAATGACTTTTGAGTTCCTGTGTTCTCTTGCTCATGCATTTGGACTTTCATTTTATCCCAAATTTTTTTGAGCTTCCCCTAACACAGAGTCTCCCTCCTCCTCCTTGATTCCTTGTCCAGCACATCCTCTTGGTTCATCCCAGTTCCTCCAAGTGAAATGACTTGAGCTTCCTTGGTGCTACCCTACCCCATGTGATCTTGACTGAAGGTGACTGGAAGGAGATTGGTGCCTGGAAGGTGAGGGAAGGAGCTTGGGTGAAAACAGTGTGCTGCAGGAAGCATACAGGCAGTTAACAGAGCACGATCACCATCCTCTGTGCAATTCTCAGTCCTTTTAACTTTTGGAGAGAGAGAAATGTTTAGTTCAGACTATGTCCATTATCTCTGTGGAAGGGTATACACAGACATGTAAGTGTTGAGAGTGTGTTTGAATACATGTATAAATACACAAACACACAGAGCAGCAGATTCAATTTTTAAATGAAACCTTAGGCAGCATGAAGTCCCTGTTCTTGCAGAAAATCACATGGAGCGCTGTGCTGGGTGTTCCTTTCTCAGCACAGGGAGAGCTCTCACACTGAGATCTGCTCTCCTCAACTTGCTCTGTGTGGACCCATCCAGCAGTGAGATCATTATTTCACCCACTGCCATCTCTGAAATCCTGAAGATCAATGTTCTTTAAAAATTTAAATACAAGGTTCAAGCCAAAATGTCTTGGATGCCTCCGTGTGCTGCATCCTTAACTACAAAGAGCAAGCAGTAGTTTTACACTTACATACAGAGAAGCCATAAATAAAGTGCACTCTAGGCCACAGAGCTGAGCAAACAGGGAAGATACAGTCAGATTATGTCTGCTACTCACAATGCTGGATCACAACCTGCCCACTGCCTCAACCATCAGAGTTGAAACTTTCATTTAGAAGCCCATGAAGGAATGGAAATTTGCACTATGTTCTAATCAAGACCTTGATCTCCTGGTCAGTTTTAAACAAGTCATAAGAGAAATACAAACATCTTCAGATTTAGATGAAAAACAGACGCGTTCAAAGTCTCCATAGCAAATGTCCTTCCAAAACAAAATTGTAATGCCAGCTCTGAAGTCCATCTCGGCCAGCACTAGGACATCCTAATAATAGGAAGATTAGGAAAGAGATTATACTTCCCCCCTCTATATGTTATGGAGAAGTGGACTAGAGACACTGGGTCAACTCTATTGCATAAATGAAAGATGGTCTGATGAGATCTCAGGCCAGAAGCATTGCTCAGAAATGCTTCAGTAACAGCCATCTAGTGCTATTAGAATGTGCCACCTCTGGTATTTGAGGAGCCACAGGGGAGAATGTTTAGAGGTAGTTTAGTGAAAGACTGCAGAGGAAAAGCGTGAAGAGACGCCAAGAATTGAAGCATGGTGCAAGGACCCTAACACAAAGCCTGCAGATCTGGAATTTGTGTCACAGACAGAACTGCACATGACATTGCATATCACTCTAGTGTCAAGCATCTGTCCTGCTGGGAAGGTCTAGCTGGGAGCTGAAGCAGGAAAGCAAGAGAATTAAAAAGCAAGGATATTCTTTATTGGCAGGATAGAAACACTCTGGAGAGACTGGACTCAAGTGCGTGTTGCTTCAAGACATTCTGAAGATATTATTCTTTAAGTGAGACTGACTTGATCTGTTTCCTATGCCCAGTCCAAACTGCAGTCATGGTTTAGAACATTTCAAAGGGATTTCCGCTACCAGGACCCAATGGGAGCCAGGGAGGGCATACAGGCGCTAACCTACTGTAATTCTCATAAAGCAAACAGCCGCTTGTTGAATGAAAATGCAGAACGCAGAGTAGAATTCCAGATAATACAGTGACACAGGCAGTGGAAGGAAATAGAGAAATAGATCAACAAATGAGTGCTATGAGGTGCATCATTTAATAAGTAAATAAGGAATAAATATTCTGTAAAGTGACTGTTCTTCTCAAATACTTCTGGGATAAATAAACTTAAACTTTGCACGCTGCCTAGGCTATAGCTAAAGAATTAATGTCCTGTGTAGCAGCCAATCTACTCTTCTTTTTAAGTAATGCACTATGAGAAACCTGTTATCCTACCTATATTTCTTACTGGCCTGTTTCTATTCATTGCTTTGATGTCTGTGTCAGCAGGCAAGTGTAGCCTTCCATTAAACTATAGGGGAATATTTGCATACTTTTCAGAAATTGTGACTTCTCATGTGGGGCCTCATATGAGATTTGATGTGAGCTTTTTGATCCACGAACCAAAATGCTAGAGTAAACAGACAGATGGAGGAAACCCACAATCCAGTCAATCACTTCAGAATAATGAAAGCTCTTAAATGATGGATGCTGTTGGGAGGACACAAAATGATGTACCTCACTACTCTTTCTGTTTAATATGTCATTCCATATCATTCTTGTTTTGTTCCTACCCCTTGTGTTGCTTAAATTTCTGATGTCATAATCTTGAAATTTTGTTCAAGCCACCTCCAACATGCAACGAAGTCTGGTGTGGCCTGGACAGAAGCAGCAAACCCAGGAGCCAGAGACAAAGCAGACGTGGCATTGGCATTAGGGTGCAGCATCATCTTTGGGAGGCAGCTGGGAGGGCACATGGCCCATGAAAGGGGCAGCATGACTTATGCTTTCTGTTAGCAGGCATATCATAGAGAAGTCTAAAAACTAATTACGTAGATCCTTCTAAATGGTTAGGAAGGTGGGTATCCAGCTTGCCCACCTGCCACATTGACTGGTGGCCAGGGAGCATTTCCTGCAATGGATGCCATTAGCATCAGGGATGTGAATTTTTAAAATCTTCTGGCCTAAAAGTGTACATTTTCAGAAGAGGTGCACAGGAAAATCTCTGGAATTTCCCCCAGCGAGCTTCTCAGAGAGATTTATTATTAGCTCAGAGCTGAGATTCCAGGCTAGGGTTTGTTTGCTTTTCCTGTTGATACAGAATGGTGTCCCTGTTAGATCAACTACATGCAATTTAATGCAAAGAGCACCTGCAGCTGCTGCTGCATTTGTGAATCTCTAAGGATAGCCTGAAAACATGATGCTTTGTCTCTGCCACTTTTTTTCTCTCTCTCGCTTTTTTTTTTTTTCCCCTGGCTAAGTATTTAATGAAAAAAAAATGAGACAGGTTCATTAGCATGCATTGGTTAAACAATTGTTAAGAAAAGAATCAAGGACTGTAGCTTATGGCAATTTTCATTGCAATGACTTAGAGAACCTAAAATATAAATCTTTCAAGATTTTGCAGATCACTTTATTTGGGCAGAGTACAAGATAACAGCACTAATATCAAAACAAGTCAATGTTTTAACAGCTCTTACAAGCTGTTGTTAGTTGATCTGAAAAGCTAAGTATAGCTAGATTTATGCCACTGCTTTATAAAAGAGAAGCAAGAAACAAGTCATTGCTTTCTACTAAAAGCACAACTATATTCAATGAATGTTTGCCTAGGATATTCTGCATTATGACACACAGTTTGGAAAAGGGCCACTAATGAGTTTGCACATTACAGATCTGCTTAAAAGGGGATCACAACCACAGAAGTAGACCCTTCTCCAATGTGAAATGGGTTATTCTTGTAAATATAAAATAGTATATACTCAAGTCAGCTTCCATAACAGCTCTCCTCACACTGTTCAGATACAGATAGCATTCAAGATTGATCTTTACCATTCATCTACTGAGAGACGCTTCCTTATGGAAGTATATGAGCAACAGCAAGCATACTATTTCCCTCTTTCAAGAATGCTTGATCTCATAAACTTCAAAAGCTTAGTTATAATTTTATCATGCAACCGCCTTCCTTTTACAACATCTGCAAGATGTTAGCCAAATAACAATAGTTATTAGAGATGGGAACATTTTTTAAACATAACATAATATTGACATATAATTTATTTACTGAAAGAGTGCAATGGAATGCAATATATATATATTATGGACTATTATCGAATTACCAGCCAATACAGGAAAGGACATGTGTGAAATGGAGAAAAGAAATCTAGGTCCCTCAGGAGTTTCATATGACCATTTTGTTACACTTGGTTTCCCTTTCTCCACCTTGGACACAGGGAACTTTGCTCATTCATATCTTAAAAAGGAACCAACTTTCATTCACACCTCAGTTGCCTATCTAATGTCCACAAACAACAGTATGAGTTTCTTGATTTCTCCACAGAATCAGACAACCCTTGCAGTTGACATTTTGTTCTCAGTTTAAAATGAAAGAGCTGATGAAAATCTAGCATGCATTTCTCTGGCATATTTACTCATTCCATGTGCCTCCATATTGATGCTAAAGATCAGATGGAATTTTCCTCTGGTTGTCTTTGATATAGAAACTCCTTTCTTCTTAAAACAGACAGAGATACACTGAAATGATCTCATGTCCCTGTTCTCTACCCCCCATGCAAAAACATATAAAAAAGATAAAAATTTCTTTCATCTACGTATTTCATTTATTCAATGAAACACACTAAGCTGTTTGAATCTTCTCTGTGCCTATGCTTGAATAAAATACAACTTTGTAGGGATTTGGTTTGTTCTGCTTTCTTCTTGTCTTTAAGTTAATGTCTTCGAAAGAACAAGAACTGGAAGGATTCAACAGTTGACAGACACAACTCATTCACCATCAGTTTGCTTTGCCAAAAACAATTGGGCTCTAAATTTTAATATTTTGAAATTAAGAACATTCCACCCCACTCCCCCCAAAAATAATTCAAGATCTTCATGTGACTGAGGATACACAATGTTATCTGCAGCGTGGTCCAGTTTAAGTGCTGTAAGGCAAACCCAAACAGAAAGGACCATTAACTTGTTTGTTCCTTTCTCAGTTTGTGCTCAAGGGTCACATCATGCAGGGTGCAGCAAGTCTCTGATGCATATTTCAGTGTGCTCATTGATAGCAGAAACTGTATACAGCCACTGCAAAGCAGGTGGCAGGGTATTCGTGGAAAATTGTCTCTAGCTGCAACCGATGTTCATCTATCCCTTGCCTGGCCATCAATATAATCTATACCCATCTCCCTGTGCAGCCTCAATAATTCTTCATGTATTTTCTGCTACCTCTCATAACTCTCTTTCTGCTTGAACTTAAACTGTGCTTGCTTTGGACTAATTAATCTAGAATTTCCCCCAAATCACGCTTTTCCTATTTCTTCCACTTCTGTTGTTTCTAGATCCAGTGTCATGCTAAGTGTGCATTTTATACCAGCATATCAGATTTTTGCTTTTTCAGAGAAACGGTAGTGACGGCAGATCTGTTATTCACTGCCCACTGTAATGAGTGGAACATACTGAAACTAGCAGGAGGTTAGTTTATGCAGATTAAAAAATAAGCACTTTTTTGCAGTCTGGGGAGTGAATTCGCTGCCAGTGGAAGTAATGTAGGCAAATATCAACAGTAGGCCTAAAAAAGGTCTAGAAAAGGTCATAGACCACTGGCTCCATACACAAAGCAGCAAAGTAAATAGGCAGGAAAACAACTCTAACATCCCTAGCACAGTCATTCAGGCTGCTGAAGTGTGAGAGGAAAGGAATCGAGCAGGCTCACATGCTCTCCCAGATTTACATTCCATTTTGCTCCT
>WEIS01033235.1:0-14678 GCA_013389965.1 Todus mexicanus | reverse complement strand
GAACCCTGTACACCAAATGTTGCTTCAAATCTAACTAGGCTTTGGTCCTTCTTCACACATAAGGTTCACATGGTTTCTTTCACTTGATGCAAAGCCTGATCGCCCTCTCAGTACTGGTCTAACCTCTTAAGACTCAAGTCCTAGAAACCTTAGTATTGTTCAGTGTGATGAGGAAAGATTTTAGACTCAAGCCATGTATAAAATGAATACTTGAGTTTTAAATAAGTTAACTGTATCAATACTTCTAGACCAAATGCTGGATCATAAATGAAGTGGACAGAGAACTTCATATGCATAGTATTGTGCATGGAAATTCTCATTCAAATGTTAAATATTCTAGCTTCCCACTGAGTGGTTTTCAGACAATTCAGAGTAGTAAGATAATATATCAACCATCTCTCTGCCTCAGGAACACTGATCTGAGTGACAGACTACATGAGTGTTTAAAAGGAAAGCCTCTCATGACATTTAGGACTTGAATGTCCTGGCAGCAGTAGAGGCTTAATCTTGTTCAGTTCAGTTCAGCTGGAGAAAAAGGTCACTTTGGTTCAGGAAGAAAACGACTCTTTGCAATTACTGCATTCATATTGGAGTCAATCCAGTTGAGGTATCGAGTAACTCTAGTGTAAACACCAGGCTTGTTTTCCTTTGCACAGCCATCTCCCCAGCTGACAATCCCATAAAGCATCATCCTGCCATTGTGCTCACAGACCATGGGGCCACCGGAATCTCCCTGATAACAAAAAGAGAACATATTAGGCCATTTTGTGTACATGGAGCCTTTATAATAGGGAGCCTACAATTCTTAGTTTTGTTTGTGGTGTAGGTTGGGTTTTGTTTTTTGGGGCTGTGGTGGGGTTTTTGTTGTTGTTGTTTTGGTGGTTTTTTTTCTTTTTTCTCTAAGAGTGAAACAAGCTAGTAAATACCTATCAGCTAAAGTCCTGATTTTTGAGAACAGTGCAGAACAGAATGCTCAAGATCAGCTGTGACTTGAACACAGCCTGCAAGGGTAAGGAGGTCTCTAGTTTCCCCCCCTAGAAGGGCACAAAGAGAATAGTCACCTTGAAAACAACACTCTCGTCTAAGTTTATAAACACAAGCTAGTGACATCAGGTCAGAGCCAACACATCCAGTTCATCACAGAATCAACTATCTCACTGTCCATGAAGTACTTTTACATTTAAGGACAATACTTGTTCTTTTTTAGTGGCTCATAAAGCCACCCTGCCCAATAAGGGTGCAGGGAAATATATCTAGTTTTGAGGAGTCTGGAGGGGCAACACTGGCCCCCTTTAATTCACCTTTTATCCTTTTGAAGAGCTATAGTTAGTGTTAAGGAATTGGAAGCTAAAATTTGAACAGCTGCTGTGTTCCTCTGATGTCTACCAGACATGGTTTGATTAGATTCTAAATAAGGCCTTGAGGACTAATTGCAGCTAATACACTGCTCTTCTTGCACCTCCAAACGAGGGTCTGGAGGGGGTAACACCTTACTCTAGGTCTCAACCTTATTCTTTATGTTTGGCCAACTATGGGTCAACTCCACTGGACGTACAAAATTCCTGCCACATGCAGACTCTCCTAATTACTAGAATTACAAAACACCACCAGCTGATCCATATATTGTCCATGCATTTGAAATTTGAAGAAAAAACAAACCAGTTTTACCTTGCACGCATCAGTCATCCATGTGGGATCTCCAGCACAGACCATGTTGTCAGTAACTCTGATATTGTCATAGTATTCATATTTGCATTTTGTCTGTGATATTAAGTTTACAGTGCCTGACATCAATCTTTGAGCATAAAAGATGTCATCTGCAAACAAAAAAGTAACTATTTTCACCATCCAAGAAAGACAATGCAAACCACAAACAAACAAAAACCTCCATAACACACATTTTTGGCACCTAATTAGCATAACCATTACTGTTCTGATTTGAGGGTCTTGTCTGCTGCTTATGCAGTATTGGTGTACTTTTGCTGTTAATTAATAAGAGAAAAACAAGTGTTCCAAATGCAAGCTATAAAGCTTGTTTTGTAGAGAAAGTCTGATAGTTTTGAAGGAAATTCTGCACAAATGCAGTCCTCTGTTAATCTTCCAACACAGTTGTTTGGTTTTTTTCTACTCCTCATCACATCAGGAACGAAAAATAGAAAATGCCATGAACAACCAGTAGATGATAGCAAAGGTCATCTTTGAGATGGACATGGAGTACACAGATTCCTTTCTAATTTTCTTTTTTAAAAAGATTATCTGCAAAGGATTAAGAAAAAACCCATACATAGTGGAAGTACAACTTTGGAAACAGAAGTCATTCACTTACAAAAATCTTGTTTTCCATAGCCAGCTATTTCACACCGGGTATTGTCTCGCAGGTAAAGGTTCTTCTCTGGCAAGCAGACTGTCCTGACATACTTGGATTCTACTGCGCACTGTCCAGAAGTTGATCTTATCCTTATCAAAGCTAAAAAAAAAACACCCCAAGTCAAAGGAGATAGTTATATTTGTAGAACAAGTTTTTCCCTTCAAGTTCTCCAACAATAGCAGTATCAGGTACAGTTAACAGGAATAGTTCCAGTTATATTTAGGTCTTGTTACATATGGATTTTCTCACAACTTTTAGACTGTCATTGGGTCATCATTTAGTAACAACAAAACTAATTTCCCAGTACTAAAACTGGCAAACATTCCAGGTTGAACTTCCTTCCTGGAAGGACAGGTACTGATAGTTCAGGGAAGATTCTTCTGCAAGTATATCTTCAGATGTTTCAAAACCTCAGCTTCCTGACTGGGTGGCATCTGCTGCCCTGCTGAAGAGGGACCAATTTATACTGTACTTCTCACCAGAAGGGCTTATCAAACTATTATTTGAATCTTTCCTTAGCAGTAGGAATTTGGAAGGAGTGGTAGAACTTTAACTGTTGAGTGCAAAAGCAGCAAGTTTGTTTTCTGCAAGCTGCAAAAACCCATCTCCGACCTTGTTGGTGTGGGGATAGGCTTCTGAAAGCCAGAGACTTATGAAAATCTGCATTAATTCAAGACAACCTTCAGCTAATGTGGTACCTGATACAGCATTCTCCTATTATGATGAAACCTACCATGCCTGCATTTTTTTCCTTTACCATATGTATAGTGTGACCTCTATAGGCATAGAATAAGATGGCAGAAATAGTATGCTGCCACTAGCACTTACAGAAAAGCCATGCCTTACATAGGTCCAGAGGTAAGACAGGCTTGTAGCTAACTGTGTGCCAGGCAATCCTTTTGACATGTACTACAAGCCAAATTTATGCAAATGGAAAAGTCTCTCAGCACAGGTCTAGTTCTCAGAAGCATGCAGTTTCCATGCCACTTCACCTCATCTCTGGTTCTACTGTTTAGAAGATGTATGCCACAATTACATAGCTTTCCACTATCCTCAGTGTTTTAAAGGCTCATATTAAGATGACACTTACCAATATCATTCTCATTGCCACCTGTGTCATCTGTAAAGTCAGGATGAGAGATGATATCATCAACCAGGAACACTTGTTCATTATCATCAGTAACATTCAGTATGGACTTTCCAAGGAAGACTTTGTAGTTGGATTTGTTTAGTGGTTTTTTTGACCTGAGTGGGAATAAAAAAAGATTCATGAAGTCTACTAGTTTCTGAGAGTGAGGTCAACAGTTTAGATCCAGTCCTAGTTCTGTTTTGTGTTTAATTCAAAGCTGACAAGGAAAAAAAAAATCCAAATTAACTCATCTTTGAAAGCTGATCCAGTATTCTAGAAGAAAGCATCCTGATTTTCCATTTGAAGGGGTTAAGATAAATGTTCAAGCATTTTGAAGTGAATGCACACCTAGATAGCTGCTACTAGTGCCAGGCATTGGCAATGAGAATCCTCTGCAGGATGTCAGGAGGATCAGTTTTCCACAAGAAAAACAACAATATCACCGATAAGCATACTGTTTCACAGCTCATCACCTTTCAGTACAATTTAAGTTTCAGGAATAGCTAAAGTGAAACTTTGGAACTTAATTTTAGCCTCAACTGGAGCCATAATCTATCAAAATGTTTGCATCTTGCTAGATCATTCTGCTACACTTTGACCCCCAGAGACTTAATGTTCATTGCAGCTCTTTGTTTTGCTCAAGCAGAAGAACATTCTAACTATGCTACATTTTGAAGGGTTGCTCAGTGAGCACTATGCAAAGAAATCAGTTGAAGAAAGTTGCAGATAAGAAGGATGCAGAACTGTAAACTTACAGAGTGGGGAAACAGTGTGCTGCTGTAAGTACCCAGCAAGGGTCAATGAGGCTGCCACCACACAGAAAATGGTCAACACCCCTTATTTTTTGGAAGATTCCAGCTATCCAAGGCTGAGATTCAACCTCTGCCTGGCTTCCACCAACAATCTTGAAGTACTTGCTCATGCTCCTTTGACCACATGCATGCCCTATGAAAAAAAGATTTTTTGTTCAGGTATTAATACAAGGTCAGTGTGTAGTTGTAATATTAAAAAAAATATATATATATAGATCAGTCATCCTGCAACTAATGTTACTTACCACACTTCTCTATGTTGCAGGGTGTTTCTTGAATGGTGAATCCTCTCTTGGTGTAACACCAGNTTTTAGACTGTCATTGGGTCATCATTTAGTAACAACAAAACTAATTTCCCAGTACTAAAACTGGCAAACATTCCAGGTTGAACTTCCTTCCTGGAAGGACAGGTACTGATAGTTCAGGGAAGATTCTTCTGCAAGTATATCTTCAGATGTTTCAAAACCTCAGCTTCCTGACTGGGTGGCATCTGCTGCCCTGCTGAAGAGGGACCAATTTATACTGTACTTCTCACCAGAAGGGCTTATCAAACTATTATTTGAATCTTTCCTTAGCAGTAGGAATTTGGAAGGAGTGGTAGAACTTTAACTGTTGAGTGCAAAAGCAGCAAGTTTGTTTTCTGCAAGCTGCAAAAACCCATCTCCGACCTTGTTGGTGTGGGGATAGGCTTCTGAAAGCCAGAGACTTATGAAAATCTGCATTAATTCAAGACAACCTTCAGCTAATGTGGTACCTGATACAGCATTCTCCTATTATGATGAAACCTACCATGCCTGCATTTTTTTCCTTTACCATATGTATAGTGTGACCTCTATAGGCATAGAATAAGATGGCAGAAATAGTATGCTGCCACTAGCACTTACAGAAAAGCCATGCTTTGCACAGGTCCAGAGGTAAGACAGGCTTGTAGCTAACTGTGTGCCAGGCAATCCTTTTGACATGTACTACAAGCCAAATTTATGCAAATGGAAAAGTCTCTCAGCACAGGTCTAGTTCTCAGAAGCATGCAGTTTCCATGCCACTTCACCTCATCTCTGGTTCTACTGTTTAGAAGATGTATGCCACAATTACATAGCTTTCCACTATCCTCAGTGTTTTAAAGGCTCATATTAAGATGACACTTACCAATATCATTCTCATTGCCACCTGTGTCATCTGTAAAGTCAGGATGAGAGATGATATCATCAACCAGGAACACTTGTTCATTATCATCAGTAACATTCAGTATGGACTTTCCAAGGAAGACTTTGTAGTTGGATTTGTTTAGTGGTTTTTTTGACCTGAGTGGGAATAAAAAAAGATTCATGAAGTCTACTAGTTTCTGAGAGTGAGGTCAACAGTTTAGATCCAGTCCTAGTTCTGTTTTGTGTTTAATTCAAAGCTGACAAGGAAAAAAAAAATCCAAATTAACTCATCTTTGAAAGCTGATCCAGTATTCTAGAAGAAAGCATCCTGATTTTCCATTTGAAGGGGTTAAGATAAATGTTCAAGCATTTTGAAGTGAATGCACACCTAGATAGCTGCTACTAGTGCCAGGCATTGGCAATGAGAATCCTCTGCAGGATGTCAGGAGGATCAGTTTTCCACAAGAAAAACAACAATATCACCGATAAGCATACTGTTTCACAGCTCATCACCTTTCAGTACAATTTAAGTTTCAGGAATAGCTAAAGTGAAACTTTGGAACTTAATTTTAGCCTCAACTGGAGCCATAATCTATCAAAATGTTTGCATCTTGCTAGATCATTCTGCTACACTTTGACCCCCAGAGACTTAATGTTCATTGCAGCTCTTTGTTTTGCTCAAGCAGAAGAACATTCTAACTATGCTACATTTTGAAGGGTTGCTCAGTGAGCATTGTGCAAAGAAATCAGTTGAAGAAAGTTGCAGATAAGAAGGATGCAGAACTGTAAACTTACAGAGTGGGGAAACAGTGTGCTGCTGTAAGTACCCAGCAAGGGTCAATGAGGCTGCCACCACACAGAAAATGGTCAACACCCCTTATTTTTTGGAAGATTCCAGCTATCCAAGGCTGAGATTCAACCTCTGCCTGGCTTCCACCAACAATCTTGAAGTACTTGCTCATGCTCCTTTGACCACATGCATGCCCTATGAAAAAAAGATTTTTTGTTCAGGTATTAATACAAGGTCAGTGTGTAGTTGTAATATTAAAAAAAATATATATATATAGATCAGTCATCCTGCAACTAATGTTACTTACCACACTTCTCTATGTTGCAGGGTGTTTCTTGAATGGTGAATCCTCTCTTGGTGTAACACCAGGGCCTGCTTCTTCCATTTGGGTTTCTAGAAGATAAAGGAAGTGTTCTTTTCATAAAGAAAGGTCTTCATTTTGTGTTGGTTTTGTTTGGGGTTTTTTGGTTTGTTTGGGGGGTTTTGTTGTGGAGTTTTTTTGGTTTTGTTTGTTTTTTAAAAAAGATAGTATTTTAGAATTCTAACTTTCCTGAAAAGGTCAAAAATGTTCTATTGCAAGACATGCCAGATAAATTAACTAACAACTGATTATTATTGGTGCATACTTGGAATTTCACAGTACAATCAGCTTCAGTATGAACCATAGAACTATCAGGGCTGGAAGGGTCCTCAAAGATCATCTAGTTTCAACGCCCCTGCTGTGGGCAGGGAAACCTCCCACTAGCACAGGTTGCTCAGAGCCCCATCCAGCCTGGCCTTAAAGGCTTCCAGGGATGGGGCTTCTACCACGTCCATGGGCAACCTGTGCCAGTGTCTCACCACCCTCACGGTAAAGAACTTCTTCCTGTAAGCAAGAACCCCAGATATTTCAAAGAGTCTCACTGCAAATATTTTTAGTTAAAATTAATTTCTAATATTTTGGGGTTTTTGAAAGACATGTACCATCACTTGCAGCATTTCTGGGGCTATGACAATAGAGTCACCCCAGAATGTGCAATGTTTTTCCTACCTGCAGTAGCTGTGTCTGCCCAGCCCAAGCTGCAAAGCATTCCTCGAGTAAGCGTGGTACAGCTCCCTCCTGATTACCGAGGGAAGGTCCCAGGGCAGACATTCATCTTCTGTCGCCATTCCTCGGTAGTCCTCTCCATTCTCAGTGTAGCACATCCTGTCAGTTTCTGAGAAAATATTTTGTTAGCAGCATGTTCTTGTTTATAATTCTTCTGAGACAGAAATAATCTGTAGGGATCCTTCTAATGAGAAAAACATTCATGCATTACACTTGATAACAGATGATGCAAAATCTGGACTGATTATATATTCTTATTAAATTTGTTCTATGTGAATTTTGAGCATCAAGTAACATGCTTTAAAGCGTGGATATTGCTTCTTTAATAGTTTGTGTATTTCACAATACAGTAAGTTATGCTTCCCAACACCCTCAAAGTTAACTTTTTTCCACCCCAAACTAACACACTTCTGTGGCAAGCAACATTAGTGAGGAGGCAGGGACAAAAGTAAGAGATCCTGATTTTGTGCCAATATTTAGTTGTTTCCCTTCACTTAGTCTGTTAGCAAGAAATGCTAAAAGGTAACCAGTCATGTGTTTATGGGTAATACTTTTACTTGGCATTTCATATTCATGATTTGCCAATCTTTTCAAACAGTTTACTTGGTATTAAGGAAGATAAATACCTAGTTCACAGTGAATCCCAGTGTATCCTTCTGGGCATACACAACGATTAATTCCACTGAAGAAGTAATAGGTAATGCAGGTTCCTCCATTCAAACAAGAACATTCTGCAAGTAAGACATCACTAATTAGAGGCAAAACGTTTGAATGATGAAATGAAATGTTGTAAACGAAGTTTTAGGTGTTTAAGTATCATTAAGAATTTTGCTTCCTGCACGAACATGTAATTGCAGGATAACAAGGTTTTTTAGGTTCAAGTAGAACAGGCAGATATTTACCTTTGTGTTCTGATCTGTGTTTATGTGGCAGCCTGTAGTACTTCTTGCTGTAAGTCTAAGAGAAGAGAAATAAGTGTTTTAAGTAAAGTTTATGTGTTTGACTCCCTTTTATAGTCCCAAGCTCTATTCCCTACTGCATACCTTCCACAGATTAGTTTTTTGCATGTAGTTACCACCTGAACCTGCACTGTGGAATTTGAACGTGCACAAAAAGTGGAACTCTACTTGAACAAGGCAGAATGGAGGGAAAACAAAGAAACAAAACCCCCAAACACATTACACACAAAAAAACCCCAACCAAGACACCAAGATAGTGCACTGTCTCAGGTTAACACTGCAGTTATTTCTACTATAAGGACCTACACAGCCTAAAACAGGGATGGGAACTTTTCTCTCTGCACCTCTCAGTCACCAAGCAGTGAAGCAAAGATGTAATGTTGTCCAGCTCCCTCTTATTTTGGTGACCTTGGTGCTTCATGTTTGTGTCAGGGAATAAAACCCAGTAGGATCTGTAACATGATAGATTCTTGCCCTATACTTCAGGTTCTGCCTCTGCTTTGCAGGCTGGGTATTTCTTTCCCCATGCAATTAAGTAATATTAGGCTTTTAGTGTACTTTTCCCAGAAGCCAAGGGGTCTTGCCTGAGCTAAAACAAGTAAACAATAAAATTCCATAATGCTGGTTAATGGCACTGCTGATAGATATCATCTGTCATACAAGTTGATAGCCAAAACCTCTAACTCATATATGTTGTCTCTTTTTTAGCACCATATTTTCAAGAAGGAGAGGTAAAAAAATTAGTTAAGGCCTGATATCTACCTTAAAGGAAGACCATTGAGCTCTTGGTAATCAGTACCTACATTTCACTTGCATTAAGAGAACATTAGAAAAGCTATATTTCTTGGTCATTACAGAAGGTCTTCATTATTTGAATGCTAGCAGACATCATAGGGTGGAGCAGAATCAGAAGAACCACCAAGGTGTTCAAAGGTGTGTTCCTTGGAGATAGATGTGCAGCAGATGTATGTGTACATGCAAAGGCAGCCAAAAGGAGAATTCAAGTCAAAAGCCTACTACACTGTTCAAAGCAGAAGTAAAATCAAACTGAAAGTGGTTTCAAGTGAAATACACACACACCCCCTCCGTCCATTTATTTCAAAACTTACTGAATCTAGTCCCGTGACAAGTGTACCCAGGGTTACTGTGAGGAAGACAAGTAACTTCATCTTGTTAGTTCTCACTTTGTTCCTCTTCTAGCTGTACTATTTTGATTCTGAAAATAAAACAGAAACATAGTGTCATTTTATAGCTTGCAGCATCAGCTTTCTTGCCTCTGTCTTCAGCTGGTTTCAGAACATGTCACAACACAATTGACAGAAGAATTAAGCATTGACTTGCTGTGGAATATCTGCTTATTATTTCCACATATTAAATTAGAGGTTATTGCTTGAGGTTTTTCTATACATTTAGCAATACAAACAGACTTTTTTCTGAGTTTAAATGAAGATGAAAAGGGAAACTGAAAAAGTCATTATACTGAGCTTCTGCAGTGTGGATCAACACAGAAATTGGCAGCTGTATCTAGTTGCTACCTAGCTGTTTGTACCTATTTAACTGATTATTACCACCTCACCACAAAAGCACTGGACATCCACATTTAGTGTATGAAAGGGAAAGTTCCTTTTTCATTACCTCTATAGCTGCAAACTTCATCTTGTAAATGCTAGGCACTTACGGAAGCCTGGACGCCTCACTGAGTGCCTCTGAGCACTGCAAGCTCGTGAAAGTCTGGTCTTGATGTTACCTCACTTATTTACAACACTAAAGAGGTTTAGAACATACTCTGTCTCAATTTTCACATATGCAATTGGATCTTAAAGCCAAACACAAATACCAATTTTCCTGAGAGTGACTTTTTAAAATCCATTTTGTAAAAACAACTAGGGAAGACAACTATAAAGCGCTAATAGGTGGTGGGGGTTTTTAATCACAATGCAGGTGATGGGATTATTTTTTGTATACTCAGTTATAGAAAACTTCATTTTTAAGATTGCATTGGACTCTCGGTTACATTTACATCAGCAAGTACTGCAATACAGTAGGAGGTGATGCAGAAGTGAGTTGGTGCTGAATACCTGCTCCACACTGCGCTTCTGAGATCTCTGCATTGACCTAGCCCTGCAGAGTGAATGCCTGCTGATATTTAGAGAGCATCTTCCAGTTCTGTTTTATTCAGAAGAATTACAGCACAAGTACTCTAAAGCCAACCCAAAGCCTAGGAAATAGAAAAGATCCCTGGGTTCGTTTGGAAAAAAGCTGACATGATCCAAACGAAAACACTAATGTAGATGCACCCTTTGGTTGTAAGCAAGTTTCATAATACAAAAATCAAACCGTGCCTCTGGTACTTGGCCATATCCACCTTTCAGACTCAGCAATTTCAGCAGCTATCTTTTTCCCTTTAAAAATGCTCATATCAAGAGAGCTATTTTTAGCATATTCAACAGCTATACAAGCAATTTGTCATTCGTTACTGTAATTAGCTTCTCGGGCTCAACTTCATCATCACAAACAGCAGCTATACCGGAGCAGGTCGGGCAGACCTTCCTCACTGCTGAAGCACCGCAGGGGAGCTTAATTTGCAATTTAAAGAGCAACCGCTGCTTTCAGATCCGGTACTTTTGTCCTCAACAATTCGGCTCTAAATGGACTTACCAGCGCGGGAGCTCCGGGAGAGGAGCGGAGCAGGGCAGCAGCGATGGGTGGCACTGGGTGCGGGCTGCAGGGAAATGCAGCTCAGCAGCTGGAACTGCTGCTGCTCCCCGGGCCGCCGCTATAAAGGCCGGGCCAGGGCGGAGCTGGGGCTGTCTCCGCCCTCGGCGCTCTGCAGCGGCGGGGCCCTCACCGCCCTTGCAAACCAGCCCTTGCAAACCAACCTTTGCCAACCAGCCGTGCTGCAGTGACTCAAGGGGGAAATTTCAAACGCTGCTTTTCGGTTTCGGGGGGCGGGGGGAGCGCGATCAGGGCGAATAAACAACATTGTTCGGGGGAAGAACTGCTTTGCAGTGAGGGTGACAGAGGCTGGCCCAGGCTGCCCAGGGGAGTTGTGGAGTCCGCTTCCCTGGAGGCGGTTAAAACCCGCCTAGACGAGTTCCTGTGGGACTTGGTCTAGGTGGTCCTGCTCTGGAAGGGGGGATTGCACTCAGTGATCTTTCGAGGTCCTTTCCAATCCCTAATATTCTGTGAATCTGTTAGATCGCTGCCAGGGGCTCCCTGGCCTCCCCCCGGCGGTGCCAGGGGTGTCTTAGCGAACAAACACAAAAGAAATGCGAGTGCCGGCTCTGAGCACAGTGACTTGTGTCGAAACAAGCCTAGAGATACCCACAAGTGTGGCGTATTTTTATTCATATGGTGCTACGTATAATGAGAGAAGCACAAATGATTAAATAATTAATAGCTAATTAAATCGATTCAGGTGTGGGTTAAACACAGCCCACTGGGAGGGGGTATTGGGCCAGAATGTGTTTTCAGAGAGCTGGTGAGTCTCAGAGTTTCAGCTGAAACACAGGACACCTGGGGTGAGGAGGGTGGGTTCCCTATGCCAGCTGGAATCTATTAGGCAGGGGCCAAATTCACCTGCTCCAAAGCTACTTAAAGATCCCTCACCCCTCAGGCTTCTTCTGCTCCTGAGAAAGTGGTTGTGGTTTTTCAGTAATTTCTGTCTTTCGAAGAAATACTCAATATTCTTGTTTTGTAAGATGTAGATGTGAGTTGAGTGATATTTATCTAAGACTGTAAGCCCATCAAAATAGTCTTAGTTGAGTTAAATGTGGGGGGGTTTACCTTATGTTGATATATTGTAGCAGTGCAGTGAATAACAGTAAACCAATGCACACTATTTGTGGGTATATTCATAGAGTTTGGCTTCAGGTAGTGTAGGTGACTAAGCTGAGGCAGGTCTCCCTGGGTGGTGTAGCTGAGGAAGAGCAGTTTCTTCAGAGGCCAGGTCTGACTAGGAGTTGACCTGAAGTTCCCTCAAAAGGAACATTTTCATAAACAGACAATTCAGAGCTTAAGGAGACCACCCTACTATGTTTGACTGCTAACTTCAGTAGTATGCGTCTGGCTTAGCTTTCTTCTTCCCTATCTGCCTTCGATTTGTGTCAAGTCCGTGGTATAACCAAAACTTTGAGTACTGGCCACTTATGTTCTCTACTCCTCTCTGTTCAGGTCTTCAACCTCATGTCAGAACAGACCTCTCATCTGCCAAAAGGAAGCTGAATTGACTTCACTGAATGGCAGGAACTGAGTCAAGAGAAAAGGCTCAAGCTGGAAGCCCCAAAATGAATATAGGTAAGGAACAAATCTTTCTGAATTTCAAGATAGTCACTTTGCTCTCCATGGTGACTGAATAGATCAACATCATAAGCAATTATCTCCTCAAAGGAACAGGGCAGAAAATGTCAAGGTAGAATCCTCATGACACTCTCTTCACTTTAGGGGAGTATCTGTGCAGTAAGTTTATTCCAGGGAATAAATTCCAGCGGGGGGAAATAATCCAGATTTTAAAAGTCTGGAACACTTACTCAATGAATTTTAATATGCCAACCTTATACACAATAAGAAATAGGTCATTGTTTGATTCAGCACGGAGAGCAGGGAAGGGACAAGGTGCTGGGAAGAGGAAGGCTCCTCTTCTTCCTCCACACTCCCAAGAAAGAGGTGCTAGGCCTTGGTGACCTCCTCAAGCTCTCATTCTGGGAAAACAGTCAACTCTAGAGCATTCGGGTTTCCTCTTTCACATTTGTTGTTCCTTGAGAAGCGCTGTAGAAGTGTGAGCAATGATTGTTTTTTCTGAACTTTTGAACAAGCTGTGTAGATATTCTCCATTTGCCCCATAAAACCTTGAGGTTCATACTTTTTTCCCAGGTCCAAGAGCCAAAAACTTGTTGTTTTCACTCTGGCACAAGATACAGCAAGATTCAAAACTCTCTTTTTGTTACCGTTTATCGTATATTTAGGTTTTCCTGAAATACTGTATTACTTTATTCTGAATGATAAAATATATCTAGATCACCAAGAGAAATGTCTGGAGTTGTAGTGTCACTTTGTTTGAGACTGGTAACAGTTACAGAACCACAGAAATTTATGTATGTTAGTGCCATCAAATTCCTTTGATCTGAATATTTTCACCTAAATAGGTGAAGGAATTAGAGTTGAGTGATGAACTGAGGCTATGGTTTAACAAAGAGATACCCAAGGTAGCTTCTAGTTTGTTTCGGTACCACAAATAACCTCATAGCAAACAAGGCTGCATGATCTCTTTAAGCATTAAGTGACTTTTAGGGATGCTGAAATGCATGCGATAACTTCTAGTGCCTGAGGTGACTGAACTGGCACAACAAGATCTGAAGTGAGGTTTCAGGTCAAATAAACTCTTGGACCCTTGTTATGTGCCCTGCCTTAAGCCAGAGACCTCAGAAAATCTGTGGCCAGGCAGTTCTGGCAAGACCTCCACCTGACCTCAAAACTGGACCTGCCTGCACAGGTAGGAAATGCACAGACCTAGGGAGTGGGAGAGGTGAAACAGGACCAGTTCTGCTACCGAGAGACTTTTGGTAGCTGCAGGGTCAGGTTTGTTCATTACTGCACATCTCGAGAGTTTAAAAGGGCTCTGTTACAAGCCATATTATCTTTCCAGAATAAGATTGTGTTAGGACAGAAGAAAAGAAGGTCTTTATAATTCAAAATCAAAATTGTTTAGGAAGAACGGTGAACAAAATGAAACACCTTCTGAAAGACTCTCCATGGAACTTATTTGCCTGGTAGATACCAATTAATGACAAGCTGTGTGGCTTAGGAGAGAAACTCTTGTACAGGCTCACGAAGTCATTCTGTCATTTACAATAGTTGGGGCTGTTAATAATAGGGCTTTATATACTACTTTTGTCTGTACCTGTACTGTAGCGTGGAGTAAAGAAAATGTATACACTGATTATGATCTGCTCGTGTGACCCAGGGCTATGAACCCCCTGCAGTCGTATAGTACTTCTCTTAAACAGAGCTCAGATGCAATCGATACAACCCAGAAGAACTAGTAGGATCAGACCTGCTTTCAGGCAGTTCTTGGGTTACTGTGATTCAATTGCTGATAAAAATCTTACTGATTATTTTAATTTATAGTTGAAGTAGCTTGAATGTTTCAGGCTAATCGGCCAGCCTGACCTAGTAAATTTAGAAAAGATAACATTCTGTTCCAACTAGATGAGGACATTGACCCTCTTAAATAAATACAGAGTTTTTATCTCATGGTGGTGTGCTGAAAGAGATGTGAGGTTTGCATTGTTTTGCAAGTTTTCAGGGTGGAGGTATTATTACTTCCAGTGTTCATTTTCACAGCTGATGATTAAATATTAAAACTAAATTGGAACAGACTGCCCAGGGA
>WEIS01033228.1:0-21651 GCA_013389965.1 Todus mexicanus | reverse complement strand
AAAAAAAAATAAATAAAGGTTTTGTGTATTTTATTAATGTTTGTGCTTAATAAATGAATTATTTCAGGAATTTAAGTTATTAAAAAACTTTTAAATCTTTATTTTGTAGAATCAACAACTGAGGAGACTGTACAAAGTGCAAAAGTGCTCAGGAGCAGGACGTGTATCATTAACTACAAGAAACACATAAAGCTGTCTAATGTGACCGAGAAGAAAAATCCACGCAGATGTGCCACTCTGGCAGCGAATAAGATAAAGATAATGAGTGATACAAAGGAAGAATTATCAAGCTCCGAAAGTGTCTACCCAGTAAAAAAGAACAGAAGGCAGCTTCATGGCAATGTGTCCGCCACATCCAGGAAGAAAGTGATCGGCAACTCAGAGGTAGACTCTTGCTTGAAGTCTGAAAATGAGAAGGAACAGTCTTCTGGCAGGAAAAAACTTTCTGGCTCTGAATTATCTGCGTGTAAAAGAAAATACATTAGTGAGTCTGAGAATGAAAAAACAGAATCTGAGGCAGAGATTGAAGTGACTGAGAAGCAGAATGATGATAACCACAAGCAGGCACACAAAACAGTCTGTGCTGCAGCTCTCAAAAATCTGAAATACGACTCTTCCGAGGAGAATTCCACAAACCACAAGATGGAAAATGGGAGTAACTGTGGAAGTTCTAGTCGGTCAGCTTCAGCTCACAACCATCATTTGAGCAACTCTGAAGAGGAGGCAGATTCTCATGTAGCTAAGCACCAAACTAAAAATATCAGAGAAGTATCAAATAAAAAATCTAGAGCATCTTCCAAAAGATCAGAATTATTGGATGACTTCAAAGAGACAGCAGAATGTGAAACAGGGGGAAAGAAAGATGAAAAAAGCTCAGTATCAGAGGATGTGGAAGCATCTGGGACTGCAGGAAGTTCAAAAGCCAGTTTCAACTGTTTTTCTGAATCAGAGTCTGGAACTGATAACAGTATCTGTAGCAATGCCACGGAAACAAGAAGGAGAAAAAGGAAATTGGAAATCCTCAGAAAAGATCTTACAACTTCCAACTCACTTAAGCCTTCCAGAAGAACCCAGCGAAGGAAACGTCGGAAACTTAATCAAGAAAATGACTCTGAAGATTTGGAGTACACCAAATACAGAAGAGCCAATAGGCGCTCTAAGATACGAACTCGGAGCGGTGGAAGAAGGACTGTTAGATATGACGATGATGACGATGACGATGATGACAGAGGTGTAGATGATGTAGATTGCAAAACGTAACCTTAAAAGGAAAAGCCAGCTTTTTTTTTTTTTTTTTTAATGGTAATAGCACTAGAACTCATGGTGGACGCTGGCTCTTCTTTGTCCTACATTTCAGGGAATATATTTATATTTTTCTATGAAAAAGTTATGAATGTGATTAGATGATGACTTTCTCCTTTTCATATTTTGACTTGCACTTGCCTGCCCATGTAGCAGCAATTAGCACAGATGCCAAAATGTGCCTCATTATAGGGGCAATTTTTTTGTCTTTACTGGTATTTTATTACATATAGCAAGAGTTTAAAAAAGTTAAAACACTGCGCAACACGGTAAGAGCAGTATGTTGAGTATTATTGTTATGGGTGCTGCAATGGAATACTACCTAGGTCATGCAACATTCAGGAACAGATTTCAAACATCTCTGATGCTGTGTGAAATCATACACAATAGTAACAGGCTTATAAATAATCCTATACACTATCAAAACCTGGAGGATGCTGGCATTGCATCCAGTGACAAATGGTCTCTAGGCTGATAACGTTGCAACTTGTCTTAGTACAGATGTTAAAAGTTCTGTACTTCCATTCTTGGTAACATGCAACTAGAACCAGTTACCAGTGAAAAAGAGTATTTGCCAATTCAAAAGGCGTATCGGTGCTGGTGAAGAGAGGGTTTATGCTGACAGGTAGTACTATCATCATTAATGTGACTTCTATACTGTAAACTTAAGCATATGAAATGCAGGTGAACTCTTGGGCCTAAGGGGTTTTGTGTGTTTTCTTTATAAAATAGAAAAACAAAACACTTGTTCTGTTTTCTTTATGCGTGAAAAGCTTGAGGTGTAGGATTCTTACATTCCAGACCTTTTTTGCTACATTTCTGTTGTTCTTCCATATTTAAACTTTTAAGTGCTTTAGTGTTAGACTTCTCACTGATTAAACCTTATCAGTTTCCAATTATTGCAGTACATCCGTTTTCAAAATGTTTGAGGTGGCTGTTGTTGACAAGAAATAATTCTTGTTTAGAAGACAGAAGAAAATTTTTCCAGGGAAAACGTATAAATTCTTGGTAGGCCATCTATCAGCTACGAGAACACAGTAGCACCTCTGAACTCTTACGCTGCTTTTCCCTGGAGCTGCGCTGGTGGAAGCCCCACGATCGCCGCCTTCAGTCCAGCACCAGGTGCTTGGTGATCTCCACTTCTATTCGACTCTTCACCACAGGTTTCTCCTCTCTGCTCTGCTGGTTGCCTATCTCACACTTAGTTAAGACTCAGTGATTCCTCATCTCGTTGTTCAATAGGAGGTAAGTTTAGAGTATTAGATTTATTCTAAACCAGCTCATTTTAACTGAAATAGCAAGTTTGTGAATTATTTTTCCAGAAGACTGGACTGGCAGTAGCATCTGGAAGGGTTTTGAAAACAAACAAATAAAAGTTAGCGCAGCTGAATAATCTCAGTCACTAGTGCCAGAACTGCTTGTACAAATGGAAGTGAAGCAACGGAGATGGGAGTCCCACCACACACTGCTTTACCAGCGATTAGTGAGAACCACTTCTCCAGTGGCATCGCTGACATTATGTGCCAAATGATGTATTTACCATCACATCATTTTGGTGTCTCAAATGCTATCTCAGTATAGAGAGATGATTTTTTTTTTTCCTTAAAACTTCTATATGAAGTCCAAACATAACCTACTTTATATCATTCTTGCCCCAGGAATTTAATTTAGAGCCTAATCCCCACTAAGATAGAGTAGAATTTTGTAAATTCAAGATATGTTTATCTGAGTTCTTTAATTTGGTTTCTAAAATGCAAACACAGTTGCGTTTAGTGATGAAACTTGAAGGTGGCTTTGTGCATCTTACCTTTTAGGGGCAACTTTGTTAAAAGGAAGTCAATTGGTATTTTTCTATTCTCCATAAACTGAATGCATTGTCCAGCAGCTGCTTACGACCAATGTGCTATGGAGTATAAACTCCAGTATGGGAATAAATACTGGTGTAATAGCTCTTAAGTGAACATCAGAGTTTTTATTAAGTTTAAACATTAAAATGGGGCTGGTACGTTTATATTTCTCATTTCATCTTAGGTTTAAAAAGATGTTTTTCTTTCTCACCTTTTTTGAGACGTGCTCTGTTCTGTCATATCGCGCTCATGCACTACATGTTCATGGTGATCTCTGAAGGCTGGGAGAAGGTTCTGGACTCTTGTACTTATGTATATGAGAGGGAATAACTGGCCAAGCGTCTTGTAAGACTTCATTTTCTATGCAAAGCAAATGCTGGTTTTTATTTCCTAATTCTATACAGAGACAGGTTTCAAGGAGCCAGTAGGAGGCCAGATGATTAAAGTGGAAAGGGACTTCTTCCTCTTTCACCCTCTAAGAGTCTGAGTTTTATTTTCTTTTATTTAAATAAGCAGGCTTACTCCTACCCGAACTGGCTCTTTTAAGCCTTGCAGAAAGCAGTTCTTTCATCTTCCTACTCTTTTTCATCAGTCGCCATTCGTTATTCAGTCTGGCTGTACTCAGGGAAGTAAAATCACGTAGTAGACCTGCAAAGTAGTATCTTCATTGAAAGCTGCTTGATGTGGCGCATTCATAAGCTGGGGGTTTTGGTTTTGTTTTCTTGGGGTTTTGTTGTTGGTTTTTTGTTGGGTTTGGGGTTTTTTTTGTTTTGTTTGATTGGTTGGGGGGGTTTTTGGGGAGTGGGAGGTGTTTTTGTTTTAAGGCAAGACCTGAATCTGGGATAGCAAAACCTGAATCAGAGATAACAAGACCTGAACCCAGGATAGCATAACCAGGCCCAGGGGCAGCATGAACAGAGGAAAATACTAAAAGCCCAAGACGGAAGCATAGGAGAATCCCATTCTTTAGCATTAAAGAAGTTTCACGATGTAGAAGAGCGGGCCAAAGTAAAAGTTTTGTACCCTAAACCCTGTAAAGCCGCTGTACTCTTCCCTGCACGCTTCTGCTACGTTTAAACCTCCCTCCTTTGGGGTTCCTGCCCTGAGGAGCAGCCCCGGGTCCTTCACCCAAACCTTGTTGCGGGCCACGGCGATGGGCGCCGGGCCGGCATCGCCCGCGGGCGGCTCCATTTTGAGNGGAGGAGGCCCGAGAAGAGACCCCCGAGGACCGGGAGATCCGTAGGGAGCTGGAGAAGAAAAGGTAACGCACCCCCTACCTCCCTCCCCCCCCATCTCTGCGGGGCACCCCCAGCCGCAAACCCCCCACCCTGGGTATAGGGTTGGGTAGAGGGAGCGCTGCTTCACTTTCCTCCGCTTCTTTTTTTTTTGCCAGGGAGATCGATGTCCTGTGGACCTTGAAGCCCGGAGCGCCTGCGGGAGGCTCTGGGGACGAGGCGTTGGTGTGCTCCAAGTTTATCCTGGCCATAGGACACAACGCTGCAGGTGGGTGGGCGCAGGCTGCGGCCGCGCTGCTGCTGTCGGCTAAATTGGAGGAGGCAGGAGGGGGGAAAGGAAGCCTAAGTGTGCCAGGACACCCTCCTGGTAAGTGTGTGTGGGGATAGGGAGAGGGCAGGGCAAAGACTCTTAGGCCTAGTGAGGAAATAGCCGCCTCCAAAGAGGGAGTTTTGAACCAGTGGGGAATTGGAATGTGGAAAAGCGACTGACTGAAGAAGGAAAAAGTAAAAAAATAACCAACAAGCTAAACCACTGTGCATTAGAAACTGAAGGCATTACAGCTTATCGACTCAAACACCTTATTAATTATCTTAAGACATCTTTGACAGATCCCTATTTCAAAACACTAGGCTGAACTGAGCAACTCGCTACTATGGCAAGGAAACTTCTGCCAACTAGCAAACAATCCAGGAGAATCTATCACACACACCAGTCAGGTAAATGAAAACGGGGGCTGTCCCAGCTAAAATCCCATCCCAAAACATACTTTGCTTCTGTCCTTCAGCTGTACCTTAGCTGTGATTTTACCAATGCTTATAAATACTTAAAGGCTGGGTGTCAGGAGGATGGGGCCAGTCCATTTTCAGTGATTGTTTTTGGGTGGTGGTTATTGTGGGTTTTTCACTTTTTCCTTCTTCAGTCAGTCACTTTTTAACGTTCTAGTTCCCCAATGGTTCAAAATGCCCTCTTTTGAGGCGGTTATTTCCTCATTAGACCTAAAAGTCTTTGAACTGCTCTCTCCCTATCCCACACACACTTATAAAAATCTTCGGTTTTTTGACAGCTTTTTCCCTATGCACATAAAGAAGCTTTAAGTCTTCCTTTCATTTATGTGGCATCAAGACGACATTTAGGCGATATCTAAGTTAGCTTTGCTAACTTGTTTTTTCCTTTGTTCAGTTTTTTCGTTTAAAAATAATTACAGGTATTTTAGATCCATCTTCTGTTTAACAGTGATTTTTGACAGGAACTTGATATACAAACATTTGATTTAGGGTCTCTTTTTGCTAAGAGTCCTGCATACTCTTGTCCATGCTTCCTTGTCCCAGTGTAATAGTTCTACTTCACTGGTTCAGCAATTATTGTGGTTCTTATAAGAAATCTATTGTATCTGATGTGTCAAGAAGTATTAGAAACTTTATTTTTATGTCCTTAGCACTTACTAAAGCAAACAAAGTTGACTGTTGTGATGTCATTCCTATGAATATGTTGTTTTGATGTTAGGGATCTCTTCTGTGTAGAACTCCTCCTTAAGTTCTGATATAGTGACGTTGCTCACATTCTTGATCTTTGCTGGATTTGATCAATTAATAAATATCAATTTAAAAAAGCGATTACTTTTTTTTAAAACTTGAAATTGCAAAGGAAAAATTAATTCAATTTGAGTACTTCGAACAAAGGTTTTGTTCTTTATAAGTTAACAGTGCTTATGGATTTTTTTCAGCTTTCCTGTCTTCGTTTATTCTGGATTCTGTATGTTGGGAAGTAGTTGGTGTTGTGAAGCTGTGGAATGAGTGGTGTCGAACATCCAACACAACAAACGTCCTCCCAACAGATTCTTTCTGTTTGTTCTACCGGTTAATATCAGATCCGACGGTAAGTGACTCGTGCATGAATTCGTCTATATTTGAGCTTTCTGTAAAAGAGAGCAGCCTTCGTCCACCCTGTACCCTCCCAGGCAAAGCAAAACATTAAGGCTGCAGTATTCTGGATTAACCTCAAAAATCCTTAGAGTCATATTATGGTCTTTAAAAGTGTTTGAAGTTCTGAAGTGTGAAGTTCAGTACAAAGAAGATGTATTCTGTATGACAGCCTGATTGCTTCACATCAGTTGTGAATGAAAAATTCTTGTTCAGATGGAGTTGAAGAAGCCCAAGAAAACTGAACAAGTTGTTGGCTGCAGTCACATCATCTTTACATGTGATTATGAGCTATTGCTGTGCTCTTTAGACCATTTGCTTATCCATCTTCTCTGTTTTTTGGTTTTTTTTTTAAAGGTTTTGCTGTGCCAATGTAGTTGCTACGTTGCTGAGGATCAACAGTTCCAGTGGCTTGAAAAGGTAAAACTGGCAAGACAGCAAATTGAGCAATGAAATCTTAGGGGTGGGGATCTTCAACAGTGTAAGTGCCTCTTCCTTTCTGATACTCTAAATGTAATAGCGTTGTAAATAACTGTTTTCCGTGTGGCTTTCTTAAATATTCAACAACTGAACGGTTCTGGGCCCCCAGTTTAAGAAGGACAAGGAACTCCTGGAGAGAGTCCAGTGCAGAGCCACTAAGATTATTAAGCGAGTGGAGCATCTACTCTGTGAGGAAAGGCTGAGAGAGATGCATCTGTTTAGTTTGGAGGAGACTGAGGGGAGACCTCGGGGAGGTCATATTTATAAACATATTTACAGGGAGACCTGTTTATAAATAGGTAAAGGACAAGTGTCAGGAGGATGGAACCAGGCTCTACTCAGTGTCATCCAATGTTAGGACAAGGGGCAACGGGTGCAAGCTCAAGTGTGGGAGGCTCCATGTAAACACGGGGAAAATCTTTTTCATGGTGAGGGTGACGGAGCCCTGGAACAGGCTGCCCAGAGAGGTTGTGGAGTCTGCTTCTCTGGAGATGTTCAGAACGCACCTGGACAAGTTCCTGCATGACCTCATCTGGGTGATCCTGCTCTGGCAGGGGGATTGGACTAGATGATCTTTCGCGGTCCCTTCCAACCCCTAACGTTCCGTGATTCTGTGCACAGTTTACTATCTCAGATTCTGTGACATTCCTTTCTGTATGACACCAGTTGTATCTGCTATAACTTACCAACTTTGTGCAGTTACTTCTTTCGGATAGTTTCAGTTTTGTAGCCCTTAACTACTTTTCCTTTTGGAAAAAAAAAAATCCTTTTTCCTATTTGGCTTAAAATTTCTGTGGCTTGTTTCAGCTGCATTTAGCTCTGGGAGAATCCTCCCTTAAAAAAAAATAACTGCATTTGTACAGCTGCCAAAGGATCACCAGACAAAGCTGTTGTGAAACTCAGGGTGGATGGTATCTTCATTAATGGGTGTGTTCTGTTTGTGTCAGAAGGAGGAGCTCTAAAGGAAGATGCCTCCAAAGCAGTGTGTGTCCCATTTGTTCATAGACTTAGTACGCTAAGTGCCTTACCCCAGCATTGTTCAGGTACACGAAATGCTGCAGGGTCATTCAGGTCCCTCCAAATACCATTGTGTTGATTTTAATAAGATAAAGCCAGGGAGGGAATGTTCTGACTTTTGATTTTCATTATGGATTTGGGTCACTGCTTAGCCTCAAGGAAGAATGGCTTATTTTGTCATGCTGTCTATCTGCTAAGCTACCTTCCTTCAAATCTCTGCTCATCAGAAGAACATGCGGAGGTTCTGAAGCTGTTATGTTACGCTGAAATTGTGTGAGACCGCAGCTAGGGATACAGAGAATGGAATGGAAGGCTCAGTGTCCGCTGAGAGCAAGTCCTCAGCCTGAGCTGAGGGACACCCGCTCAGTCCCGCCTGCCAGCTGGCCCAGGCAGTGCACGAGGAGGATTACTTGTTTGTGAGGAAGAGCCATAGAAGCACCTCATTGTGAGGGAGGGAGCCAGAGAGATTATGGGAAGGCAAAAAGGAGGGAAAACTGAGTAGCTTCAATAAGTGATACAGGGTTTTCAGAACCAAGTTTGTGGAAGGCCAGCCTTCTGTGGTTCCTTGGCATGCTGAAGAGTTTAATTCACTTTGGTGGGTTGTAATGCTTCACTTTCAAGTTAGAAATCCTAAGACCCAAGACATTTTGGTTTTGCTGTATTCCACACATTCTTGCTCTTTATTTAAACTGGGATTACAAAAGAAAGATGATTGTGGTTTTGCTGTCATCCCCATTTGTGCTTTTCCATCTGTTTGTGCATATATGTTATTTTGAATGTGGGTGTTCATGAACAGAAGGAGTGTACAGTTTTACCAAGTCAGTGTTCTTGAGTATTTTTAGACTTCATGGTTATTGGTAATTTTAAATGTACAACAGAAATGTTGTGCTGGTAATCTTTTGCTTTTAGCGTGAGTTACAGACCTGTTCTGTATGCTTGATGAATTCTGACTCACAGAGCATCTTCCCAGCCTCCGTGAGTCATTTCTACTTCTGTATGTGTTTTCTCAGTAAGCGATCACTGACAAAATGAGAACGTACAGACTAAAGTTTTGCGGTAATGCGTACCAGCCTGTGTTTCCAACAGAGCAAGTTGAAAATACATATGCTTCTGAGTTGTTTCAGTTTTGTATTAACAGTGGTAACACTCCAGTGTGAGGCAACAGTCAGGTTCCCTTCCGTGATTGATACCTTATCTAGAAACAGGGGAGTTTTTGTAATGTTTACCAGATTTCCTACTTCCTTATTGATCATAAATGTAAAGAGGACAGTGTAAAGGGAAGGTGTAGGTTTTTCATGCTTCTGCTCATTTTGACAAATGTTTTTTAAGAGCAGTGGATCACTGTGCAGCAAAGTGGTGCTTTCTGAAGGCAAGCAGTGAATCCAAATGTGTGTTTTGTACAGTATTTGTGAAATTATTTTGCTTATGTATTAACATTTGTATTTCAGGTTTTTGGCTGCATGCGAAAGGAAGGCTTGCAAGTGACCATTCTTTCGACGTGTCCTGTCGCTGATTATAAAACTCAGGAATCCACTTTGACACTTCCATCTCCGTTTCTGAAAGCCTTGAAGACAAAAGAATTCAAAGAGCACATCTGCTGCCCACTGCTGGAACAGCCTAACATTGTGCGAGATCTCCCTGCTGCTGGTATTTTGCAATTCCAATTATTTACGAGGCTGCCGATGGCAACAGAAATTTCACTTTGAAGAGCATCCCATTGCAGTTAGAATTTGCACTTAATTGTGTTAGCTGGCTAACAACTCAGCTTTTTGAAAATTAATTCCTAGCAGTTTGACATCTTACATGTTACCTTCTAAAATAGGGACAGATTTCAAAGCCACACACAAATCTTTTTACCCCCTGTGTGTGGGACATGAGTACTAGGGCATTCCACAGTGTAGCCTCACAAAGAATGTTGGGTATTGGGGGTTTTTTGCATTACTAAGTGTGTTTTATTAAGAGTTATTTTCATCTGAGCATCCAAACTCAGCCTCATGAAGTCCGTTCTGCATATTACAGGTTAGGTTTCACCATGCTGCTGATTTACCTCATGTAAAAGTTAAATTCCCTTTTGTTATGTAATGTAATAACCGCCGCAGGCTTTTCATTATAGACTAACAAATTGGTGGTAGCATCTTGAGGAAAAAACTATCTGTCAGGAACTAAAAATGGATGATTTATCTACAAAAAGTTTATCTTGTTCAAGCTTTGTTTTGAGTTTTTCTGGTTGGTGGGTTTGACGGGGATGACCGGGGAGGGGTGTTTAGGTTAGGGTTTATTTTTTATAAAGAAGCTTGTATTTTTGTTTAGCAACAGTGTACAGTTTACAGTTAAGGTATTTTCCGGGAGCAAATACCATCTGCATTTTACTAATTTTTGGTGGGTTGTTTTCTTGTGTACCTGAGGAATGAGGGATGGCTGGTCTGGCAGTCAGGATCCTGAGTAGCTAATTTATAAGCTTTCATGCTTTTGAAGTTCTGGTGAGAACAAATGTGATTTTTATACACAGAACTGAACTAAGATTCCTTCTCTGCTGAATGTAACACACATTTTTCTTTTGACTTGTATTTAGTTTTGAGTTACTGTCAAGTATGGCAGATTCCCGCAGTGTTGTATCAGTGTTACACTGATGTCATCAAACTGGACACGGTTACAATTGAAGCGTTCAAGCCTCTGCTTTCCTCTAAAATCCTGAAGAGTTTAGTCAAGGTAAAATTTCATACTTAAGAATTAATGGGAAGTTTGGTTTATTTTTGTCTGTCCTTCGTGTCTTGCTTTCTGCTGCTGGTGTGCCTTTATGAGGATTCCACCTGAAAAGGCAGAAAAATACAGACTTTACTGACAGAGGACAACGGTTTCTGGTATTTTGCCTGCTGTGACATCTGTTCACAAGTTACTTAGAAATAAGTAATCTACAGCTTCCCTCAAAACTTCGTTTTGACTTCTCAGGCACTTGCAATGGTACTATTATATTGGGGAGTGATTTTTTGTGATTGGTTAGGCTGCAATTTCCTTGGAGGTGTCTCATGTTAAAGCCTTTAAGTATATATATATATATATATATATATAACCATTCTACATGCATATGCAAGATGGCTCTTTTCTAGGTCTGTATCTACCCATATTGTACCATCCACAAAAGCTTCTTAAGAAATTTGTTTTGACCTGTAGCTTGTTTCTGGAATTAAAAGACTGAATTTCTAAAGATAATTCTTTACAGTTTTGTGCTAATCAGGCAGCTATGAAATCGTGGCATTATAGCTACTAAAATGAGTGTTTTGCTTCTGTCTGAAAAGTTTTTAATTGAAGTGTGATTTGTTCGAAACACTCTCCTCAGTTTTGCCAGTTTGTGTGTGCGGAAGTATTTAATCAGTTTTAAATGTGGAAATTGTGAGTTAGTTTTCATTACAGCTTATACTGGTCTGCTAAGTAAGTCTGACAGACTAGTATGTAAATGTTTAAACTCTGAATGAAAAGAGCAAATGTGCAGGCTCTTCCTCTAATATACAAGCACAGAGGAATGCAAGTTAACAGATGCCATCCTATGGTTGAATGGCAAATTTCTTGGGAGCCTTTAGCAGGTCTCTGGATACCTTCATTCCCGAGACTTGAGTTTCACAGTTGACCTTTTAATAAAATTGGTATTCAGAGTCATGGAAGTTGAAATAGAGGACAGTGAGGCTTTTCTTGTTTTGTTACCAGCAATGTAGCTAATGTTGATCATCTTGTCCTTTTCCTAGGATGTATCTGAAAGCACGAAGATTTTGAAGAAGTTACTAACAACCAATGAAACTCACAATAATATCTATATCTAAAGAGGACATTTATGATGCAGATTGCACTTTCGTAAACTCCAGTTTCTTCTGTAGGGGACATTTTGGAATTACAGTTTTTTTCCTTAAAAGTGGAATAAATTCCAGTAGATTTTTACTTCTGCGCTCATTTTGGTTACTTCCAATTCATCACTACAAAAAGATACGTTTCTTCTGCGTGGCTTGGGAGACTTTCTTCTGGAGCAGTTTTAGGAAAGGTATCTTGAATGTGAAAAGCAGCTTCTTTTTCTCCTCCTGAAGGGATTGTCTTACCTAAATGTATACCTTTTATAGGTAAAAGAGGAAGCGCAGTTAAGGAATTCGGTCTGTATCTGACGAAGACACCAATTTTTTTACTTTATTTTGAGGCACAGAAGTTTTGCTTACATTTGATTCCTTTAAAGGTTTGTCTGTGATAGTGAAAATGCGCTCTGCATCTTTTTGCATACACAAGTACATAAAATGTTATGTATGTTTATGTATGATGATACAGATATATATGTGTGTGCACATACTTTTTTATGTATATATTGATAACAAAATATAGTAAGTAGAGTATGGTGAATACCTTTAAAAAAGTTACTAGTGGAATATAACCTTAAGCTTGCTTTACACATTAGTAGGAGGCAGGTATGTGGAGCTGTTTCAAACTTCGTGGAAGGGCCATGACTTGGATTCACTGAGTAGATTATCACAGATGTTTAGGGTGCTGCTACTTGCAGCTCTGGTGAGAAGAGAGATGTGCCCACACTCAGATGCCGCAGCTCCCATATGCAGCGCCTGCAGACCTCGAGCAGGAGCACTCCCTGCTGTCAGACCTCTCACAGTGGTGGGAAACTCTCGTGGTGAAAGGAGAGCTGATAGGCTCTAAGTCGCTTTAGCTGGATTTGCCAGCGCAAACCAATTCGATCTATCCACTTTAAAACTCCTGCTGGCAGCAAAAGGAATATAACAAGGTCTCTTATGCAGAGTATGTGATTTTCAATTGAAAGTTCAGGTTTCAAAGTGTCTCAAAAATTTTTCTGAAAATTGTCAACAGTTTCAGCAGTGTTTTTAAAATATTTGTTAGGTTTGACATGCAGTTCTGACTTACATATCTCCTGTTCAATTTAACATTCTGTTTAGGAAAATGGTGTTAAATATATTATTCCTGTTGCTGCCAGGTAGTTTGCTGATGGTATCCCTGCACAGGGATCTTCAAATTACATGTACTTATCCTTTTGGAACAAAAAGCTGTTTATCAGCTTCGAAGTTTTCTGCTTCTGGAATTTTGAGCAATGTATTCCATTAACAGAACTGTCATCCCTTCAGGTTTGAAAGTGGTCGACTTAGCCAGCAACGACTGAAGCAATAACCTCTGGCTTCAGCAGGCCCACTACAACTTCTGGGTTTGGAAGTTTTTAAGTGCACGACGTATCACAATCTCGCTGATGTTGGAATATTCTTGATTTGGATATCGATTTGCATATCGGTTAAGACATTGATTTACATTTCTGTTGATAAAATTCCAGATAAACAAGCGACTTGCTTTCAGCGGTACTGTATTTTGGAACAAACTCTGAAGCATAAAGTGCAGGACATGGGTCCTTCTGGTGTTTTGGTGGGGTTTTTTTCCCATTTCTGCACAACATTTTAATTAAAACTTTTTGAGATGTGTACTCTGAGCTGGGAGTTCATTGCTCTGAAAGATTTGCATGTTGGCTGCACCATTTTCTTACTGCACATGTTTGATTCCTTCCTTCGTGCATGCCATCAGCAGAAACACTGGTACTGTGCACAAAAGCATGAGCTCAAACGTTCCTGTTGAAGCCCAAGCCTTTTGTAGCACTAAGGAGGGTATGTTGGAGCTCACATCCTGAAGGTTGCTTTCAATGACTGCCCACCTCGTGTCAAGTAACACGCTTCCTTAACCTTGTTCACTTACCACTGTGTTCCTGCTGCACAACAGAGATGAGGTAGAAAAGAGGTTTATTCATTCGTAAGTTCATCCTTGAAGCCAACGCATGATGCATGTCTCTTGCGCCTTACTCTGTGAAGGTTTCATCTTATCACAGGGTTCTAGCACGCCTTCCTAAACTCCCGCCTTCTCATTCATACTGGTAGCAAATATCTTAAGCTCTATCCTACGAAGTGTACTTTGTTGCCAAGGTCTCAGAGGAAGAACCTCTTCTATGACATGTAATTTTACAATCTCTTAAGTGAAAAACTATTAAAACACTGAAAAAGTCAGGTGGGCAAAAATTTAGAAAAATCCTGGAAATTTCCCCTGCCCAATGCCTGAAGACATTTGCATCTTTAATTACAGTGTTAGGTGTTTTTTCTCATATCAAGCTGCCCAGGTGTGACAACTCTCCACCTCCCCTCTGCCCACTGTGTGCTGGAAACTGGAGAGGAGGGAGCTCAGAAGGAGGTTGCTGGTTTCATTTCTGTGTTGGAGGGTGTGATAACTGAGGCAAGCAAGTAAAGGAGCAAAGAGGGGGGAATTTATTTCTGCCTCAGCTTCAGGCAAGAGCTTCTTTCACAGTGCTGGGCAAGCCCTGTGAATGACAGTCAGACGTGCAGATGGTATGTATGTTGTGGGTGAACAAGCTGAGGTACCTGGGACCTGCCTTGCTGACGTGTTGGGCACTCACAAGATGAGCTCTAAGAGCAAAGCTGGACCAGGATGCTGAAAGCAGTTGGAATTATTGCAGTGAAACTAGAAAATGTTTGAAACACAAGTAATAAAAAAGATCTCTTTAAAAAGGCAAGCATTTTGTTCAACCTCAGATGTTTCTTTTTACAATGTTCTGGTTTGTGCCTGAAACATTGAAAAATCTCGATAAACTAAGAATAGGAGAGATTCATGGATTTTTTCAGTGCAAACAGTTCTGCATTCTTTTTCTTTAAATATTTTAGACTAAAAGTTTTGACAGCTGCTGTACGTAACAGCAACCAGCATTAATGGGCACCTCTCTCTAGCTGAATGAGATCTGAACTTTGAGCTAAGACTTTCTTACTATATGGGAAACACTGAGATGCTGTTGATAGATAACCTAGAATAGTTAATGAGGAAAAGTACCTGAGAATTCCAAGGGGTAAAAATGCAGAGTGCTTGTTTCACTTTGATAGCAAGGTATCCTGAGGTGTCTTCAGTGAGGGAAGAACACCATAGCCCCCCAGCAGTGTGCAAGTGGAAGAAAGCTAAAGGTTGAATGGTAGGCTATCGCCTCAAGTTTTTCACTTTCAACTAATTGCATAACCAAATGTTTATATGTTCTTTGTATGGGACCGTAGGTACTTGCCTGGGTAATTGCTTTAAAGTAGAAAATGTTTAGTAAGGATGATGATGTACCTTCACAGGTCAGTTTCTTAAGCATTTACTGAAAAAGACCATGGTTTCTTGCCCTGTGCTTTAATCAGGATTACAGTGTGCTTTCATATGCCAAACCCCTTAGATTGCTTATGTTCAAGACTGATAATTTGAATCCTTCTGTTAGGTCCAGTTTGGGCTCAGATCGCTTTTCGTGAAGGGAAATGAAACCTGTCTCTTACCGTCAGCTCTGTAGACTTTAAAGCCCATCTACTGCTTCACAGGGAATTAACAAAAGGGGGAATGAACATAATAAAGTCGCAGTCACTACAGGCAGCAGTTTGATTGCTGAACGGTTGAGTGGTGAATGTGATAGCCTCGCGTATAAAGAGAGTAAACCTGTGGGTAGAAAGGCTATTGCTAGAAGGCTGTATGTGAATAGAGGCAACCAAGGAGAAGGTGAGAGCACAGTAGAAAAATCATTAGTGCTGGTCATCCTATAAAACTAGGGTTTGGGATGATGGCTGTTAAATAAAAGTAGGATGTACAGTGGGTTTGTTATTCCCTGCTAGCTCTGAGTAACTTTTTTGCAGATCACAAAGAATCCCTTTGTGCTTCTTGCTTTGTGCTTTGTATTTAACTTGCTTCCAAATTGCATTGAAAATCATATTTTTTTGTGCAGAGTAAGCACAGTGAGCGAATACCGTGCCTGGCTATTTCTACCCTTAAATCCTGGAGGACACTTGCAAGAAACCCCGCAGATGCTGTCAGAAACAAGCAGTTCTTTTGTTCATTACTTAGAAAGTGCTAGTGTGAAACTCTTCAACCTGAAATCAGAATTAAGGGTGGCAAATGTAGCTCCATCAGGTGATTGTTTTGTTTTGGTTTATTTTTTCCCGAGTGACAGGAAGCAAACACATTTGCAATAGCCTTGTGAGAGAGAACCATGTGAGATGAGATGCTCTACCGTAGTGGATTGAGCAGAAAAGGTGATTCAGCACCTGACCTTACAGTTCTTACTTCGTGTTCGTCCACTTCTCTATGAGCTGTATGAGAGTGTATGTGAACATTTACTTTTAGCAACTATAGAAATTCAGTGAATTGAATTTTCAACTATTGAAATTTTTAACAAAATACTACTGTCTGTGAGGGTTTTATAAATAGAGATAGATGGTGTGGTAAGCACATTATCTATCTTCATGAATGTGAGCTTCATCTCCTACAAGGCCTAATGCAGAGATCTTATGAATGAAAAATGGAACTTTGAGTCCCCAAAGGTCGCAGCTGACACCCTCTCTGGCAAGGAAAGAAGTTCTGTGTGGAGCACATTTGTCTAGCATAATTCTCAGTGAAGATTTTGTTGACTCTAGCTACGAATGCTCTGTTTTGTATCCTACTGGACAATGATCCTGTTATTTGCTTTTCTGAGCATCCCAATCTGGAGGTGACTGAGATGCCACATAAAACTGCAGGCTGGTTTGTTGTGCAGTGTTCATTCGTGGCGGTGCTGCATACTAAAGCTTGTGTAAATTTTACTTTTTCACTGACTTGCTCAATTAATGTAATAATTGCCTTTAAAAAATTTGGATGGAAATATTTCCCCAAGTCCATGCTGGAGGTCAAATTTCGTGTTGGCTCACCTCTGAGATGGTTTGTGACTGTTCTGATTCAGGCTCAGCTATATCTGATGTTATTTTACCTAAAAGCAGTAACAGTCCTATACTTGATGTGGTTACTCTGAATGTGCTCAAAATTATGTGTGCTGGAAAATAAAATATCTATGAATGGGATAGTTCAAAGCGGGTGGGCTGCAGCATGAGGCTCCCCTTCACCAAGTACCACCCCAGCTCCTCTTCGCACATATGCTCTTCCCTTTCCCAACGGTGGATTGTGCCTTCACAGGGATCGTCTGGAGGCACAAAGATGTACACTGGCTCTTGGGAAGTAAACCAGCAGATGCACTAGCTGAGATCTCAGACCCAAGGAGCTCAGGTGGTGCTGTCGGGTGCTTTTTGAGGTAATGGCATCCACTTCTACACCATGGGACAGATGGAATCGAGTACAGCAACTCTTCTCCCTTGAAGCAGCATGGCTAGTGCTTCCCCTGAGAAAAGGAGCAAAAGTTCCTGCACCAAAAAGCGCTTTCTGTGGTTTTCAGGGCAGCCCAGTGAAACCACAGGCTGCAGAAGTGGGTTTTCATGTTACACGTGCTAGTGTGAATCCTTTACTTCCTTCCAGATGGGAGCCAAACTCTCTGGTTGTTCCCCCAGACCTCTGGACCACATCAGTGCATCAAGCAAGAGGTTACTGATGATTCGTTAAGAAGGAACTCGCTTAAAATCAGAATAAATACTGAGTCTTAATCAGTAAGAGCAAGCAGGGCTCTTTAAAGTCACGTTTATTTGGCTTTCACGATACTTTATGAACAAAGAAAGGGGATGAAAAGCAGTTTGACTTCATATGCCTCCGTTTTCACTCTGCATTACACTTGTAGCGCGCACATCAAGTTCAATGTTAAAATTAAGATCAGCTGGTAAAGGTCTTGACCAAATCAGTATGGGGTAGAGAAAGTAATGCTGCAGTGCTCATAGAAATGGCTGCTTGTCTGGAAGAAGGGTAGCTTGCTGTAACTTTTTACATCACTTCTAGGTAGGGGGGTGCTGCAAAGTGTTTCTGCAGAGCAGGCTGCTGCCACAGCTGTGGGGCTGCCTGGCCAGAGTCTGTAATGTTTTGAAAGTGGCCTTTAATGTTTGAACTTCCAGCAAGCCAGCCGTGTGTTTTCTAGTGTTGACATGTGGCTTCCAGACTTCAAAATCCAATACATGTTATGAAAATGCATCAGTGTTGAATTTAAACCATATTTCAATAATTTGACCACCTGTATAATATCCCAATAATCTTAAAATAGAGAACTTAAGATCCTCTGTAAGTTTATTTGGAGCAGATGTTAAATCTTCGGTGTATTCTACACATTTACACGCTGGGGAACAGATATTAAACGTTAGCCTTACAAAAATAACCTAAACCACATTTATTTCAAAGATTTAGAATGGTGCATAGCAGGAAGTGGATGCAGGAAGCTCAGTCTATTGTTGTGGTTTGTTTTAAAGGTGTGCTCAAAATAAGATGAAAAAGTTTCAGTTGTTGCTGCAGTTGGACAAAATTATTTGAGTGTTTAAAAGATAAAAAGCCTTTTTATATATATATTGTTCCAGCAACTTTCTCAGCTGTTATTTTTGTAGCCCAGCTTTCTTTTTTATTTTTTTTTTTAGTGTACTTCAACTCTCTGACCTTAAAGACGTAATTATGGGGCACTAAATCCTCAGTGTAAAACCCACTCTGTGATGATTGAAAAGTTATCCTTCTGATCAGAACTTGAGAGCCAAAACTGAAAAACTTGCTAGCGGGAGGCTAATGTTATAGTCCAATGTAACTGGACAACAAGCCTCTTTGGTAGCAAAGTGAAGGAGTGCTTTTAGAGATAGAGATGTTGTCGACAAGCAAACCTGTAGTCTCTGTTGATGTAGCCAGCTCCAAGTGTGCACACAGCTTCAGAAGTAATGACGCTTTTAAAATCTGAGTACCTTTTGGGGTGTTTTGATTTGCCTCCTGAGTTTTTGAGATTAAAGTTACAAGGACTGGACTTTTCCATTGTGGTGAAAGTTAAGGTTATGGCAAATACATGTGTTTCGGGAGCTAGGACTTCAGTGAAGTTAGTAAATATGTCTTAACACAGACGTAAAAGGAGAGAAAGGCCCTACCCACTCCCACAACTACTGCCTCTTTCTCTGTAGGAAGCATCACCTCTGGCTTCATCAGTTTGGGATAAATATACTTCGTATGATTGCCCCACACTTCCATTATTCCTTCTCCAGTTTTCTTTGCTGTCCACCTCCCAGCCTGCCCACTTTGCTGGCATCCTCCTCCCCCACCTCCTGTCCTTGCATTTCAGATGTTTTCCAGCCACAGGTGTAGGGACAACCTCTAGACTATTCTCAGGGGTGACTCCCAGCCTTTCCCCTGGTGTTGCCAAGTTTATTTGTGCTGGCAGCAATAGCAGCAAGTGCAAATTCTGGAAAGAAAATGTTGGAGGACTGTTAAGTGCGAAGAACAAATGCTAGGTTGCCAGCAACTGGTAGGGCAGATCCAGGGACATGTTGCTGCAGGCTTTCTCAGAGCATCTGCTCTTCCCCTCATCATCTGCTGTGGGCTAATGTAAGATGGGGTGCTGACTGAGACCTCGCTTTGACCAGCTTCAAGAACATCCTTTGATATTCCCAGCGATGCAGAGCCAGAGGAGGAAGCGGTGGGCACCACCTCTGAACTGGGCACCAAGCAGTGCTGTCCCTGCCCTATCACAGCCTGTTACTAGTATTTCTTGCAGTAGGAGAGTATGTTGTGGACAGAAATGATGTTGCAGCTGTGTCAGCTTGAGAACCTAACGGGGTTAGGAAAAAGGACCAAATTTTTCAGGAGACCACTGGTTGTAGGGGCTTCAGGTTTGCCTCTATTCGTCCAAAGACAATTTGGCCGTAACTTCTGAAAGAGCAGAGCACGCACAGGTCTAACAGTTGTCTCACCTGCTTCCACCTCAAGGAACTTATACAGGGTGAGGAATGAAAAGGCAAGGTGCTCAGCCTTGGGCCACAGTTGATGTGTTTTGTTTAAGGAGCAGAGCAGAATACTTCAGAGGCTGTTGACTAACTAAAACTAGGAGTTTTGCTACATTTTCTTAGTTCACAAAGAAAATACCAGTGAACTGTTCTGACTGGTGTGGATAGAGGTTGCCATTGAAAATCTTAGAGAGTGAAAAGTATGAGTCTCCCTATGCTAGAGCTAATACAGATAGGTCTGGTTGGCTTTTCCTGAAGCAGTTGTGGTGTCAACCTGGAAAGCATCTCCCCTGTGAGGACAGGCTGTGAGAATTGGGGTTGTTCAGCCTGGAGAAGAGAAGGTTCCAGGGAGAGCTTATTGTGGCCTTCCAGTATTTAAAGGAGGCCTACCAGAAAGATGGGGAATGACTCTTGATCAGAGTGTGGTGGTAGGATGAGGTGTAATGATTCTGAACTGAAAGAGGGTAGATTTAGATTAGACATTAGGAAGAAATTCTTCACTGTGAGGGTGGTGAGGCACTGGAACAGGTTGCCCAGGGAAGTTGTGGATGCCCCCTCCCTGGAAGTGTTTAAAGCCAGGTTGGATCGGGCCTTGAGCAACCTGGTGTATTGGGAAGTGTCCCTGGCCATGCCAGGGAGTTGGAACTAGATGATCTTTAAGGTCCCTTCCAACCCAAACCATTCTATGATTCTACTCATTCAAAATGAAAGCACAAAACAGGGAAACTGGGTGGTTCAAACATCAGTTCCTGTCCTGACTGAGATCTGCCTGACTTCTGCCCAATCCAGTCAGGATTCAGGAGTTGCTCCATCTCTGATGACTCCGTGTGGCATGTTCGGGTTTCTCTGGACATCTCTCTCATCCCCTCTAACTCTGTTGTTTCTCAGCTGTTTTGGATTTGGCACTGCTGCTTAAAACCTGTGAGAAGGACATGCACAGGCACTTGTACCCAGCCAATTGTGGATCCAAAAGATGAGGGCCCAGAATTCACCATCAGTACATCAAGATGGTGGCGTTAGGAACTTTGTATTTCAAGTAGGGAGAGCCGTGGAATTAGCAGTAGGAAGGTGCACAGGGTAGGAGCAACGCAGGAGTCTGCCCTACAAAGGGGTTCCAGGAAGAGTCAACGGAGTGTTTGGAGCTAGTCAAAGCTGTAATGAAATACAATTATTTTCCCAAGAGGGTTTTTCTCAGAGTTATTGTAAGTGCTGTTGATTTCTGCAGGCTTTGGAACAGCCTTCCTTGTGTACAAGTCATATATGAATTTAATAAACACAAAATCACTGCTTTGGTCTTACTATTACTGAAGACATGACCTGAATACGTGGAATTACACAGAGCCGGTGAAACGGTTCCTGAACTGTCACCAGCAAAAAGGAAAGCTATAAATCTTCAAGAGCTAATGTGGAAAAGCTAATGCCTTTTCCATGAACAAAGGTTTAAAAAAGTCTGTTCCTTCTGTCTTCGAAATCATAAAATTAAGATGTGAAAAATCAGCTAGTAGCTCATGAGATGAGAAAACAGGGGATTTTATTCCTGAAAGACGATAGTAACATAACCTATATATATGTATAGCTCTGTGCTTGAGCTCTCTGGATACTGCTTTGCACAGAATGGTGTCCTGGAAACATTTCAGCAGCTCATTAGCAGGGCGAAATGTGGCCTTGGTGACCGTCAGGTTGCTGGAAGGACGGTGCTTTGCCGTGTTCAATTATTTCCTTCTTTTTTCTTTTTTTTTTTTTCCCTCAGAGTTCTAATATTGTGGATATTTCTTCTTTACTCCTTCACCGACTGAAGCAAAACGACCTTGCAAAAGTGACTGTAGAAACGTGAAAAATATTCTGCTCTCTCAAAGGAATGAAAAAAAGTAATAAAAGTTTTGTTGTGGTGGTGGGTTTTTTTAATCGACTGAAAAGATCAATTTGTTTTAAATATTCATTTTCAGTGAAATGTTGCTTGGGTTTTTTATTATAATTATTACGCTTTTTAAATCTGAGATTTTAAAATCTTAAATCTAAATTTTATTTTTAATGTAATATACATTTTATTTTTCGATTTAGTCTACATTTTTCAAATTTGAACTACATTTAATTTTTAATTTAATCTGAATTTTAATTTTTCATTTAATGTAT